>JAQBSW010004231.1:0-71882 GCA_029291075.1 Eudiplozoon nipponicum
GTAGCCCACTTCGTTCGGTTACACGTATTGCTCAATCTGATAATACAAATTTATTACTTGCACTGCAATTACCCATTCTATCGAACTACTTCCACATAAAAATAAAAAGTCCGCAGATCAGTACCCATTCTACATTAATCGAGTTTTCCATCAATTATTCCACACTGAATAGACCAAATTATAACCCGTGAAAATGAACATCGAAAAATGTGTTCTAGGTGATATTAAATTCAAATAATTTTTTTATTGGTGATCTATTCTCTTTCATTTAGTAAATATATTTGTGCAAAAAATAAATTAATTATAGCTAGAGAGTATGTTTAGAAAGACCCAACTATAATCGGTAGTGCATTTACTGTGCATAAATTTCCAATTTATTTCGTGAGCAATTAACGACACTGTTACATTATTTAAGATTAAGATGTCATGGATTCCCATTTGATAACATGAAGCATATTAAGTTATATTTAAAGTTTCATTTTTATTTATCTTTAGCTATCATTTTTATTGCGTATTGACGTGCAAATTTGCATAGTAGTGTAAGCCTGCGTGCAAGGTGAGGCTAATTTTTCTACCCAATTGATTGATGCTTTAGACCTAGTTATTCTTCTAACGATGGATTTAGCTTTGACTACACATTCGCCTGTTTGGTTGTTGCGTACAAGAATTTTTTTCCTCCTCTGACGCCGGTAATGCCGCATTGTTCCTGAATTCAATTTCATTTCTCAGGTGAAAGCACAAAATAGGCAAGGTACAGCTATGTAGGTTCATTTAATTGTGAGATATCGATTATGATAGCAGCACGATTAGTGGAGCTGTTGATATTCTAATTTGGAGACAGATGATTAGATTAGGCTGAATATTAGAATATATATAATGAATTTGGTAAATTATGGCCAGTCTAATACTATATCCTCTTTAAGATACTTTTGGATCTTTCTGTCAGTTGTTTCCCGATTATTACAAGGGGCTTCTTTAATGTATTGTAATCGTGAAAAACTGTTTTATTTTGGACTCTTTCGTCAAATTTTTAAATTAGAATATATATTCTAACAATTCAGATTTTTCTGATGGCGCTACGCGTTTATAGTTAATTTTCTGTAACAGATGTTGAAGAATACTGCTGTTAAATTGCTTTATGTACCTACAAATTATGTGCTACCAAAAATAAATTTTCATTTGTAAAGTTTAACATGTTCCGATAGAATTGGAAATCTATCCTTGGCAGCCAGCCTAATGATTGCCGGTGTGCTGATGGTTACACTAACGAAATATGCATTCTTGATACGATTTAACAGTCTAGCAATTATTGAAGCTGGTAGGTCGCCTCGAAATATCGTTTAATTAAGTTCGTATAATACGGATTGGACGGGGTCTGATATTCACTTAAACTAAAAAGCGCCGGACAGACGTACATTTGCAAGTTTTTATATATGCAGATTGCACCTATTCCAATCTTGAGTTCAAAACAGATTTTACTGCCATGACTTAATAAGTTGTATATTATTTCTATTTGGTAGGATTTAGACAAATTCTCTGTAATGGCTGTATGCCACAGAGAATGTAAACTTAGCATATATTCCCAATGTAAATCACTATTTCCCACTTGAGCACATTAGAAATGAATTTGAACATAAACAACATTGACGGATGCTATTCCGTTTTAAATTATTCTAACACAAACACGATATAATTTAAATTACAATAAAAATTTTGCAACAATTTACAATTAAATTTGAAGTTATTACGAAAAGAAGTTTCTAGTGAATTTGAAGCGGAAATTTTGACAAAAGAATCATTTTGAAAGTTAATTTTCACAAATGACAACTGATTTGCTCATTTTTTCATAATTATTATTTCGCAACTCTCAATGGCTAACGGGAGTAATAAAAATAATTCTCATCAACGTTTGTGATCTTGAGATAAACAAGAATCCAATTGTATCTAACGAGTCACAAAATATATAACAACTACATTCAGTCACATGTACAACCGCGTTTTGACTTTCGACGATCATCAATTGAGCATGACGAAAAATTGATTAACTTAGACAAAAACAAAAATAATATGCACATGACTTTGGAACTCAGCTTTGCTATTCTCACACCTTGCCGTCTCTTATGTAATATACTTGATTGTTAGTTCGTGAGATTATTATTTTATGGCTGATGATGAACAATGGGATTCCACTGGGAAATTTTTCATGAAGAAATGAGTTATCCCATTGCATATATGAATAGCGGAACATTGGCTGTTCTGTCATCCGAGATATATTTGTTTATGTATAACATTAACTTAAATTGTGCAATTTTACTAAAAGTTGCGCATTGATAAGTTTCACTACACGGCCTATTACGGCCAGATTTAAGTTATAATTTCTTTTCGATTTCAAATGCATATGCAATGCTAAATGTAATTTTATATATATATATATATATATATATATATATATATATATATATATATATATATATATATATATATATATATATATACATGCAAAGACACACACACAAACTCAAACGCATACACAATTACCAACCAGCCAAAACAAGAAACAGAAGTAAAAGCGAGTCAGATTTGTTACCACTAGCATAATCAATTGAAAACCCAAAATGTATATATATGTATGATTGTATAGCGATGATTAATATTCACGAAATAAATGGCCTTTATCCACTTTGTTATTAATGTGTTCTTTCTTCCTAATTAGAAATATACTGTGTAATATTAAAAGCATGTATATTATAAAGATATATATATATATATATATATATATATATATATATATATATATATATATATATATATAATCCATTATGATTTGGTATTGGTAGTGGAAATTTCTAAACGAATTAAACCTGCATTGCTGTCAAATGTGCAATTTTTTAAACAATTATAATTAATGGATGGGTTGCAAGTTTTATAAAAACAAATATAAGTTAAGCGTTGCATTGAAAATGTTAACTTATTTTCTATTAAAAAATTAAAAATGTATAGAATATTTAAAATGAAAGCAATATATTATTTGGTGTATTAATTAAGAATGTATCATTTTAGGTGCTAAATATAAATTTAATCTACAAATACTAGTCCTATTCCGTTTAAATTAGAACAGAAAATAAATAAAACATTACCTGTTATTCAGCGATATTTCTGTAAACTCAATTAAATATGGTATTTATTTCTTCTAAGACTAGTCTTTACACGTGTAATTGTTCATTTTTTCAAGCTATGATTTTAAGTAGTATTTTGTTTTGGCACAACAGTTATATTTGTCATACTTAGTTAATCTACACAATTAGCTGCAAATTTATTGCAAATTTGCAAATTTGGAATCGCATTATACAAAATTATATTTTCCCTTCAGTGCTGCATGATTTGACTGTCTATTTGCTGGAACTTGGCAATTATGATACTCTATTTCAAAATAAGTATTGTTCGGATTACTTTTAATTTTTACATGGATCCAAATAAACAACATGGTTTCCTTAATACCTTTGAAGCTGCACCAAGAACAGTTGTAAAATTGTTTGTCATGTTTCTCGACACTTACAATCGATAGGTCTAAGAGGACTGGTCTTTTAAATAAACAGATTTCATTTGAATCATTTCATAGATGTGCATTTGAATCTGGCCTAAATTTGAGAATTTTGCAGGCAATTATTAATTCAAAAAATGATGAAGATTTATAGATCAAAATTAAATGAATTAAGATTATGTGATTTGAAGAAATACACCATTGGAACTATCTTTTAAAGATTTAGATTGAAATTATTTTTTCTTTGAATAACAGATTACTTCGTAAAACTTTGACTGTTCATAATATTTTTTTAAATGGTCTATCGGAATTTATATTTCTATATCTATTTTGCCTATTGTTCTACGCCATGTTAGTTAAATTATTAGTGATCACTAGTGGATTTTCAACATGTAAATTAACTTTTTGCTGATAAACAGCATTTTATCACTTTTGAAAATAAAAAATTGGCAACCATTATATGACTTAAATCAGTTTTTATTTCTAGCAATGTAAATTAACTTAGTATGCATAGATTTACCGGAGCAGCATTGCTCAGAAATAGTTGTAAATCTCAATTTTGATTAACTTTAGCACACATCGAAACCCATTGTGTTGGTAAGATAACCAAGTGGGCAAACCTAATGTTGGTACCATGCATATTTTCGGCATCCATACTGTTGGTATCAGGTTCTTACACAATAGCCATAATTTTAGTTTCCTTTACATGCATATTACATATAGTGATTTATCTTAGAAAGGCATTGTCAAAAAATGTATATGAAGTTATCTTCATTACTGTACGTTTACACATTCGTGTATCAGATTTCCCCCATTCCTTACCCAAATATTTAGTTTGTAAAAGGTGCAATACTGGCTCCTACTGATGACTCGCCTGCAAGTACGAAACAAATGTGCATTAGATTATACATACCTTTCATGCTGTCTCTGGTTTTTCCTTCTGGTTATATTTGTTACTAGGTGCGCAACAACTAATACACAATTACATATTTATTAGTTCTCCACCACAAGCAGTACCTAACGGTTAAATAAAATTGTTACACTTATTTTAACTAAATATAAATTTATTAACTTATTTCGAATTTATCGACAATTATTTTGTAAATATTAAATAATTGACACTTACCAATTTTTGATAGAACCAGTTTCTATTGTTTAATTTTTTGTATAAGCTGTGCAATGTACTGAAGTTGAAAGAATATTTTATTTTAAAATGTAATTTTTATTGCCAGATCTGAAATATTTCATTAAGTGTTTATAAAATACTTTTTAACAAATTCCATTCCAATTCTATGATAAAAAGGATCTAAATACCGAATTTTATAAATAATCTGATGATTAATTCTATAAGAATTGAAGCACACATTTCGAATACTCAAAGTGTTCATACATTAGCACGTAACTCAATGTTTTCTTGTAAGGGTAAGAGTATAAACTAGACACAATCTCCGGTCACTAGCGAGTTTAAAGCAAACCTTTCAAATCGTTTTGTGTTTTTCAGCAGTCAACCTTTGCATGTAGTTCAATAAATGCAAATGAGATGATTGCGGAAGTGCCCGGAAAGGCTTCTTACATATTTCACTCACCAGTTAAATAAAACAACACCATTTTTGGTTAACAAACTGGTCAACCATTCAAGAATAGTCTCTTCAGAAGAAAATCGATCAGAGTTCTCTAAATTAAAAGACTTTTAGAAATATGAATAAATCGAACGGTTTACCGATGTCAACGTGAAGCCAAGACATATGCTACATTGCACAATGAAAACAAAGGAGTTTATGTAAGTCTTTCCACACGCGTACACGCATAGAAAAAATAATAAGTGCACTTTAACTCTTATATTACATTATGTTTCCATTAAATTTATTTTTTATTATAAAATTTTTTCACACACCCACGATTTTCACACTATTCAACGTCATTCAATTATTATAATTTGATAAACTCTAAAGGTAAATAAAGGAATGTATGTAATGTTAAAGACATAGAAAAATAACTGCCAGTCGCACGCATTGACGTATTTCGACATTCCATGAATATCTTTAGAGTATGACGGCAAACTGACTAGCGAGGATCAAACCGCTTTGCATATATATGGAAAGCAAAATTAGATATGCGGCTCTCGCCTCTAGTAGTCCAGCATACATTGTACGTAATTGGAAATGTCGGCTGCTAAAATTTCTATGCAGTCAAGAACATTAGCTATTTGTAGCTTTCGCAACCCACACACACACACACACACACACATATATATATATATATATATATATATATATATATATATATACATATATATATTGATAGTTTCTAATTTCACCATTTTTAAAATGTAAGAACAAAACAACGTACTCCATGGAATAACATTTATTAATAAATCTTATTTCTACCAGTATCTACAGCCATTGTTCTGGATTCGTTAGTATATTCGTTCATCCAATCCCACTGTACATGTGTTGTAACCAATCTCCTCTTCGTTATGCTGGCCTTTGCTTTGCGCAATTTAGACCACTGCTTTTGCGCAATTTAGAGGCCAGCTCGCGTCTAAATTGCGCAAAAGCAGTGGTCTAAATTGCGCAAAGCAAAGGCCAGCATAACGAAGAGGAGATTGGTTACAACACATGTACAGTGGGATTGGATGAACGAATATACTAACGAATCCAGAACAATGGCTGTAGATACTGGTAGAAATAAGATTTATTAATAAATGTTATTCCATGGAGTACGTTGTTTTGTTCTTATTATATATATATATATATATATATATATATATATATATATATATATATATAGACCATAGAATTAAACAATGATTGATTGCGCGGGTGTGTGTTAAAATTCTTAAAATAAAGTTTGCGAGCTTGAAGTAAACACCAATCATTTTGTATTTGACCAATCGTCGAACATAGCAAAATTACCGTCAAATTCACGCACTGACGCATTTCAACCTTCCATGATCATCATCAGAGTACCACGCATACTGATTAGCGAGGATTAAATCGCTTTGCGCATATATGGAAAGCATAATTAGATATGCGGTTCTCACTTCTTGTGGTCTTGCATAATTACTTCAAGTTCACAAACTTGATTTAAAGAAATGTTTCCACCACCCGCGCAATCAATAATTGTTTAATTTTACTTCCTTTATATATGCACAGCAAAAGCTGCATAGAAATTTTGCAGACGACATTTACATTTAAGTGAAATGTTTACCAGACCATTAGAGATGAGAGCGGCATATCTAATTTTGTGTTCGATATGCATGCAATGTGGTTAGATCCTCGCTAGGCAGTTTGACGTCGAAATGCGTCAGTGCGTCTGATTGGCGGTAGTTTTGATATTCTTTTCGACGAGGACTGATTAAATAAAATGGAATTGTTGTTTAGTTCATGCTCAAAAACTTGATTTAAAAATTGTTATCACCACTCGCGAAATCAATGATCGTTTAATTGTATTGCCTACATATGTAGATGTGGCGAAAGCTACAAACAGTTAATGTTCGTGACACCTTCACCTGTATATTTTCTATCGTATCACCTTTTACTTGATTTTAATTTAGTCACCTAAGTAACAAGGTAAGGTGTGCGGATTGCAGTGGCGATCCCTCATTTATTTGCAATTTGTGTCAATGTTAACTATAGTAGTGCTGACGTATTTGCAGCTGTTTTTAACATTTTGTTGCCAATCCGATCGAATGTGAGTTGAGGCTTATCGAATGAGTGTTTGGGCTTGTCAGGATCCTTATAAATTGTTGTTTGGTTTTGTGATTCGTGGCCAGTCGATTAAATTATCATGTTGATGAGACTTTTGAGTGTTTAGACCGGATAGTTCTTTTCAAAGAGATTCGTATACATTTAATACTATTTCGCAATTTGATTTGTGTATAACTGAGAAAATCTTCAAATTGGCAAGGTACTCGGAATTAGCTGATTTTCGTGACTGTTTCATGTATTTATAAATCAAATTATGCAGTAAATGATGCTTGATTCGGTTATTAATTGTTTTTCGTACGTACAATATATATATATATATATATATATATATATATATATATATATCATAACGCCCATAAATTAAAAATTTCGGCAGACCACTCTCATAATTAATGTATTGCCCGGTGAAAGTAGACTTCCTAAGTGATGCAAGCGTCAAAATATCATGTTATTCTCGAGTGAATTAGATGTCCCAGAAAGAGAGAGTGTGTTCTTTCCCTTTTTTTACGATAATTTGATGTCTGAATCGGCTATATCGGCTTGTTTGAGGATTTCGGTTTGGCCTGCTGCGTCTTGGATGAGCAATAATAGATGATCTGCATAAATTTTGTCTTAAATTAGATCACACATCATATCCAGTGGTTAGTATGAACGATGTAAAAGCTTTCGAAAGAAAATGACAAATACGCACTTAGCCTGATCGAAGACGAATCAAATGCATATTTGAAAATTCGGATCATTCGGATCTCTGCGAATCTGCTAGTGTTCGCCTTTTTGGCTGTTAAGAGTGCAGATGGTTTTCTCTATATATTTTGTCTCACCGTTATATTTTTGTCCCTTTTGGTAACTGCGAAGGGGTTTCGGAATGCTGTGTTAATCACTCATTTTTTGTATAATTTCTGTGACTAGCAACAATGGCAGGGATGCCGTATAGGAAGCTGTTTATTCGTTAACTTGTTGTTAATCGGATTTAATCTATGAATTAGCAACACATTAAAGGAAGCACGCATGCGTAGGAGATTGTATAGTGTTCTTGAGTATACCTGAATAAAATATGGGTCCTCTAAAAAGGTTAGTGCCCGTTATATTATGACAGTTCGGAGATGGCTAATTAGAACATCGGGTATTAACTTATTCCAAATGATTTCTACTTAAAAATAAAGACTGACTAAAAGCCTAATTGGGGTAAATAGTTTTAAATTGTATGTTTTATGCGGTACGGATTTTCTAGTAGATATAGTCGCAGATTGCGAAGTAAATGTGCACTGGTTTGAGCACTATTTTCGGAAAATCAGAATTAATCTGCATGCGCCAACGATCTATGTTGGTGTGTGTCAGTGTTTGTGTGTGTGTGTGTGTATTTGTGTGTACAATGTGTGATTTTATGGAGGAGATTACTGCTATCCGTTCAAGTAAGATATTGAGAATACGATTGAGTAATTCAGAATATATTTGGAAATTGTTTCGAAGGAGCACAAAATTATGAAGATAAAAATGAGAAAATGAAATAATTGACCGTGGCTGAAACATGAATTGTTGATTTTCACGTACACAGTAGTAAATTGGAAGCCACATATAATGTGAGGATGAATCAAATAAGAATGTATGTTTCGCCTCGAGTCGATTTGGTAGAATTTGTCACGGAAGAAAATAAAATAAACGCGGCAAACGGATCGGAAGAGGAACTACAGAACGTACTGGTTAGTGAAATGGCAGCCAAGTCGACCAAAGAGACCAATCAAAATGCATTATTTGGAGTTTAGATGAAAATTGTGTGTAGCATGCGGAGAGTGACTCCATGGTTGGAGCATAATACGCAGAATTGGACGTGTCAATGTTCGAACCCCTTCCACGGCAAATTATAGGCAGTACATGAGCAGTTACCAATGAGGACGCAAATGCTCTACTGGATGAATTAACTTTTCTATGTCTTTATGAAAAAATTAAAAAAATGATAGTCAATTTACATAATACCGAATAGTAAAATATCTAACTAATCAAATTCGTTTGTTCAGCTTTAACTTTTACCAATTTCATATCAGCATGCACATGTTTAAAAAGCAAAAACAAATCGCCGAAAGTAACAATCTACATATATTTCTAAATTATTTCGGAGAATCAATTCCATCTTATAGACTAGAGCAATATTCATTCTGATGCAGCGTTGAAATATTTAATTTTTTGGTTCTTATTCTCTTTAACACCGTCAAATTAAAATAGGTGTGTGCAATCGAAATGAAAAAAGCCACATAAATTTATGAGTGAGAAAGCGTGTGACTGAATTCCAACACGCCATCCGTTCATTTACTTTCTGGCTGCTTAGTTCGAACTAAATTTAGCTAGTGACCGATGGATCAGGGATTGCCAGCTGGTTTCTGCATTTTCCTTTCTTAAATATTCTATATTAAACGTACTGAGGGCATAAATATGAAGTTTTTCACAAAATGCTGTAAATTACACAACGCTTCATTAGTTGTATCGTCATCTACTGCATATTTCAGCTCGTATTTCGCTCCATCGGATAGCACAATAGCAAGAAATTCGCAAACATTGGAACAGATAATCAATTAAATGCTACACCTGATTATATTATTATTTTACAAAAATTCCATGCATCTCTGGGTGTGTTCTCATTTTGAATATGTATTTTAATCGAATTTGCGTCGTTATTGTTTTCAGCCTTCACAACTCCGTCTGAGTAATTACATTCTCGAACACTTTTCTGTAAACACACGTCTGCATGTTTGCATTTACAATCTTCACTTTATTGATTTATAGCACAAATATTTCCGATTCAAATCTTCAACCTTCTCTTATGCTCAAATTCAGTTAAAAACAATAAAACTAATTCAGTTATACTATTTCACTTCAATCAGATGACTGTTAAAACTTTATTATTTAATTTAATCCACACAAAAATAATTATTTTTAAATGCACATAAGATTAACCGGAGGTAAAAAACAAACGTACATATATCAAAAACTTTATGCACTTATTTATCATGATTACCTGGTGAATCAATGGCATCCTTTCGGTGAACGCGATATTATTGTTGAGGTGCATATATATATATATATATATATATATATATATATATATATATATATGTTTCGTATTGTTTTATACTTTATCGACAATACGAGCATTTTTATGTATTTTCAAGTACAAAAAATGTAAAGTTAGGACTGAAGGATAGCGAAAAACAAACATCTAGAATCGATTTTTAGCAATTTTTAACACGGATTTGATGCAGCATCAGCTTCTAAATCAATGGTTCCTTTGAGATTGCTAGCTGATTTCTGTATTTGCATTTCACAACGGATACTATACAAATCCCGATGAGCGTTATTTTTCACTATTTCTACAGTTTCTTAATCAACTATGAACGTGTATCTATTATACAATTTAGAACGCGGCTTTATTACGCATTCATATTTAATATCATAGAATAGGTGATCAAAACTATTTACCGAATAATGGTTATTATTTTCGCCGAAGTAACCAGTTTGTCATGCCATATTTACAATTAATTTAAATTCAATATGTTATACGATGGGAAATAAATTGAGAAATGCGAGTTGAAGCCAAATTGAATATTTTTTTTCTTTTTGCATGTACTAGGAAACAAACCATAAACACGATGTAGATAAACGGTCAGCAGCCTGACGTGTTTAAACAGAAGAAACATGCCGCAATGCAAATTAATTTGCTGTGATTTGAAGTTGAGATAAAAGTTTACCTAGAAAGCCATCTTTGATTGTCTGACAAAATAATAAATTTTCATTGCTTTTTGGAAGTTCATAAATGATATCTATCATTTGATATGTAGAGTGTTTTCAATAGGCTTTTACTTTTGCCTGTAAAAATTGCTTGTAGGTAATACAATAACTCGTTTTTTTTAATATTAATATTATAATCACGAATAAAATGGTCTAAACTTTTATTCCAATTGTAAAACATCGTTAAACAACGTAATTACCTTAGCAGAAATAAATAGAAAATTTCTAAATTATTAAAATTTATTTTATTTCACTAAAAAATTTATAAAGTTAACACAATGAATTTAGCATTTTCAATTTTATTATGATGTTTAATGGTCTTTAGATTAGCGCCGAGGTAAAATCCGAATTTTATTTCAAAATTTATTGCGACTGAATTTTGCTTTATCGTGTGTCTAATAATTTAATTAAATGAATGCATGAAATTAACTATAATGTTTCTCGTTAATTAAGCATAGTTTCTGAACAAATTATTCTATAAAAAAATTTTATTTGCAAATTATTCCCTGAGGTTTCCGTTGTATTAAGAAGCATGTCATCTGGAGTGTTATAATGTATTACATTATAATTCATCTATTTTTACAAAAAGCTATAATTCGTCCAACTCATTACAATTTTCTATATAATAATAGTTAACTAACATGTAAATTTTAAAATATCTAACATTATTTTCTAAGGTATACTTATTTTTCAATTTACTGAAATATATTTTGTTACATATAACATGGAAATCTATTGGACATTCCATAAACCTTTGTTCAATTCACTCAGATATGTGGAAAAAAATCCACATATCAATTCGTCAAATGACACCGACACAGAAAAAAATCCTAGTCATTTTCCGTTTGTGACGAACATGCCTACGGTAACAAAAGACTAAAGCAGAGCGGCAGTAAAAAATGCAATTTGTCGAAGTAGCTCTTATTTTGCTTTTCATGAAAGTTGAATATTTCAACTGGAATGTATACGTATGCGTTTGGTTACGTTTGTGTATGTGTGGTAACAGAAAATAGCTGCAAACTTACCGCTCATTACCATTTGCTTGGAAGAGTCATAATAATCTCTGATTCTTTTTAAACTTCACATACTGATAAGAAAGAAAGCAATAATAAAGAAGGTGGGTTATAAATAATTTGCTCATATTAGCAATGATGGGGATTGTTCTTAAGCGAAGACGGCAGAAATATTTGTTTCGTCTGCAAAATTTGTAGTACTTGCATAATAAATATTCAAGAGATTAGAATATACTTCTAAATTTTATAATTTAAAATTTAATATTTGTAGCAATTTAACCACGCCTAACGCCAGGGCTATTCAAAATTTTTTTCATTCATTGAACTTAGACGTTTATAATAGACATTCAATATTTCAATTTAGGATTTATGATTCAAAACCTCATGAATTAAAATGTGATTTTTTGATTTTGCTGAAGCATTGCGTGAACATTTTAGAAATGACGAAAATTGAAATATTTTTTTTCTTCTCGTTTGATGAAATTGCTTAAGTATCACTATATCTAGTGCTTCGAAACAGATATTAGGCTGGGCAGAGTAGCTTAAACATTGAGCAAATGTTTGGTTAAAGCAAGTACGTCTGGATGAAATGGACCCACGATTTACCATTAACACATGCACTCATTGATGGCATTGCGTGTAAGTATACCAGTTCATCAAAAGACAACCCTATAATTATTAGCTAGTATATAGTATAAAAAGGTGTGCAATGTGCAGCAAGAGGGCTCAATGGTTAGAGCACCAGATTTCGAATCAGACGTATCCAGATTCGAGTCCTATCCGCGGCAAATTCTGGACAGTGCGTGATGAGTTCCCAATAAGGACGAAAGCGGTCTACACTATAAGATACTTAGCTTAAACTGACAAATTTAGTACATTATGAGTCAGGTTTTTTATCAAGATCGCAAACTTCATTAAATTAATTGTTCTCACCATCCGTGCAACCAATGTACATTTAAACGGAATGATTACTAATTTGGCGTGTATGTAGTCCAGTTCAGGCAAACGTAACAGCGTATCGCAATACAGAATGTAGGAATGTTTCATTGAAAATCAATTCATTTTGCAGAATATGTTCCGTAGCTCATAAAGCAATATTATTGACTGTTCTGGAGATGACAATTTTCTGGTACGGACATTAAAATACGTAATTACATACTGGTTTAGAATTTCTAAACTTTATTACATTTCTTATGGATAAAAAGTTAACTTAAACTACCTTTTACTATGTTGTGCTTGTAAATAAAAATTAACTAGCCAAGAGCATGGTATAAATTTACTATAATAGTGGTCTTTACATTTCTATGATGACACAAATTCATTTTTAAATTATATATTAGGTGTTGCGCATCTAGTAACAAATTTGTTCAATTATGACCAGAAGGATAAACCAAAGACAGCATGAACAGAAAGTATAATCTCGTGCACATTCGTTTCGTGCTTACTGGCGACTTATCAGTAGGAGCCGGTATTACGCCCTTTAACCAATATATATTTGGGCGAGGAATGTGGAAAACAGAACGGTAAAATCTCCTAGACGAATGTGTAAACCTGAAATAGTAAAACTAACATCATGTTATGTCTTCGACACTGCGACTTCATTGCTAACTTACTCTGTATAATATATAAACCGCGTCAGTAAAGCATACCAACATTATGGCTATTGTGTCAGTACCCAGTACCAAGATTATTGTAACGAAATGTACATGATACTAACACAATAGTTGCCGAGTCGGTACATGGTACCCATACAATGGATTTCAATGTTTACTATAGTTCACCAGAATTGAGAATTACAACCGTTTCTGAACACCTATTAGTCCAGTAAATCCATACACTCTGGTCGTGCATATAATTCATGTTAAACGTGGTATAAACTATTCACGTATACATATTCTCTGATTTAGAGTATGAGTGATAGTAGCTTTGCAATGTAAGTTATATAAAATAAGGTGTTTGTTTATATCGAGCTCCAAAACGGTTTATATATTTGCTTCACTGTTCTAGAAATCACTTGTTCTTGAAATTTATAGCATATATAGTCATGTTCCAAAGGCTGCATAAAGTTCATTTTCGTGAATTCATCGAAATTGTGCAGCAGAGATTTCCAGCCAAATGCGATGAGCTGTTGACTACTAGAAGATATTGTCACATATCTAATTTAGCTTCTCTTATCTATGCATTGCCGTTTCATCCACGCTAGTTAATGTGCCATCGTGAGCCCGAGATGATTTTTAAAGGACGAAATGCGTCAATACGTGTGACTGATAATAGTTCGGCTATGTTGTTTGAATTATTAGATACAATAGGATTGAGGTTTATATCAAGCTCGCAGACTTGATTTAAAGAACCAACGCATTAATTACCGCTAAAATAGGTCATGCATATAAAAAAAATTATTTTGCATTAATAGCAAACATCAAATATGTAACTTCCGTTAACTGATCTGTATAAATGTTTTATATATATATATATATATATATATATATATATATATATATATATATATATATATCTTTTGAAATGCGAGCTTTAATAAAATTCATTGTACCCTTTTTATGTGCAAAAACAAAAAGAAATTTTATCAGAGCCTACCAGTATTGATTATAAAAATTGGTTCAAGGCTACACTAGTTGATCAGGCTTCACACTTGAAATCGTCTAAATGTGCAGAGCAGCATGCGTTGACAAAGCAGCATCTAAATGCACTTAGAAATATCAGCAGAAATGCAGACATCAAAATACTACGCGCTGATAAAGGAAAGAGCGCAGTTATAATGGACAAATCTGACTACGTACAAAAGATGGAAAACGTGTTAAATGACAATACAAAATTCACACGTCTAGACGATAAATCAGATGAAATAGACAAGGTGGAGCGCAAAGTAATTAATTAAATTAAGATTTTGACAGATGCCGGTTTTATTGATGAGGCCACTGCACAGAAGCTCAAGCCAGTTGGATCATCTACACCAATAATGTACGGATTACCAAAAACACACAAAAGAGGTTGTCCTATGAGGCCAATTTTATCAATGGTAAATTCTCCGTTTCATGCACTAGCTAAATGGCTAGTTCGTTTACTTGAACCATTACGTAAACTACTAGGTAATTATTCGGTTGCCGATTCGTTTGAGTTTGTAAACAAAATTCAAGATATAAATGTTAAAAACAAGATTATGGTATCTTTTGATGTTACGTCTTTGTTTACAAATGTTCCAATTGATGAAACCATTGACATTATAGTCAAAGCGGTAGAACACGATATATTACCATCGCCGGTGCCAGGTCAAACTCTACGCAAGCTTATCTTATTATGCACGAAAGACGTACGATTTCGTTTTAATGGAAACATCTACAAACAGACTGATGGTGTCGCAATGGGAAGCCCCTTATCTCCAGTGTTGGCTGAGATTTTTCTAGGGCACCTAGAAAATACATCATTAAAGAGTGACATAAGTAAATGTGCTCAATATATACGGTACGTGGATGATATATTTCTTGTACTTAAGAACAGGTCGCAATCACGAACATTGCTTCAAAGTTTCAACAAAGCACATAAGAATATCGGTTTCACGTCAGAGCACGAGAAAGATGACTGTCTGCCTTTCCTAGATGTACTATTAAAGAAAGAAACTAATGGTAAATTAAACAGAACAATTTACCATAAACCAACATGGTCTGCACAGTATTTGCATTACAGCAGTTTTGTGCCATTTCAATATAAATTATCAACAGTTCGTGGTTGCTTTTCAAGAATTGACAGGTTGGTTAGTCAAGATTCTAAAGAAAATGAATATAATAAAGCAATTAACGATTTAATGTCTAATGGCTATCCCAGACAATTAATTGAATCAATTATTAAAAGGGGAGTTAACCAGAAACAGACGTACTATGGGCCAGAAAAGAAAACCGTCTACCTAAACATCCCATTTAAGGGGGATGCAGTTTCCCGAATGGCACAAAAGAAAGTTGAAGCAGCATTGACACGCACATTTAATGCAGCCAAACTACGAGTGTTATTTAGGGTAACACACTTGCCTTTACCAGCAATCAAAGAGAAACAGCCGTTAATGTCGATATCAAATATTATTTACCAATATACATGCGCAAGTTGTCGATCAACTTACGTAGGCCGATCGACCAGACGGTTAATTACTCGAATGAGAGAACATTGCAACTTGAACGCCTGTTTTAAATCAAATGGTGAATACACGTCTGCTATTGCGCAACACATCATCGAAACAACGCACGTATGTTCTCCAGACGTAGCATTCAAAGTAATTACTAAATGCAGAAACAAAAGGGAGCTAGCCACATACGAAGCCTTATGGATAAACAAATTGCAGCCGGATTTATGTAAGCAGAAGAAGCACGTACAAGCATTGAGTTTGAACTGGATGTGACGCACGCAATTTGATTGGTTTCTATTTTTCACACTCGCTTTGTTCACGTATTTCTATCTTGTTTTGCTTTCCAATTTATATATAAAGATATGTTCATGAGTAGATATTTGAGAAGACCATGCGAAAGAAAATTTTCTTATATCTGATAAAATTTCTTTTTGTTTTTGCACATAAAAAGGGTACAATGAATATATATATATATATACATGCGTATGAGTGAGTGGGTGTTTTTAATGTGATAATAAACGCAAAAGTGCACGAAATAGCAAACGTTATTTTTCATATAGACCGTTTGCATCCCTATGTGATACTAATCATGTAATTGTACATTTGCCACCACTCTAATTCGAACAATGTGGCATTTTCTATAATATTTTGACTTATTGACAATTCCACCAAATCCGCACTTTACATGCAACTTTGAATTATATAATAAATTTTAGTTGCTTATATCCTAGGTCAAATCCCGGTGGCTCCAACTCTTTTACATACTTGACGAATTGACGACGATGATGAAACACACCCAATTGTTAAGTCGCATTAACCATATTTTGTAATGTTGCGTTAACATTGACAGTACGCATATAATAAAATCAATCCGTTGAACTTAAACTGGATAATATTTCCCCAAGTGAACAGCTGACAGTTTTATTATGACAGATTAGAAATGACTCATTGGAAGTGTAGGTCTAAATCGATGTTGAATAGATACAACCTGAAACATTTTCAGCCCGAATCCATACGTTAGAATATAACTATACTATACATAGCTTCTATGGTGTAGTGCATATGTTAAATGACTTTGAACCAAATGAACCATGATTTCAATGTTGGCGGCGGAAATTCAGATAACAGCCCAAAAAATAACGAAACTAATCCAGATTATTTAATTCATTTTCTATTTGTGAATTATGTTTATAATGTATCGGCAATATATGTAATTCCAATTCCTAACATTTTAATTAAACATATTTAATTAATATATATATATATATATATATAATAACATATTAATTAAGTATTGTTTAGTGGCTTCCGGTATCAACAAAATATTAAATAAAATAGATAATACATTTCAGGCAATAAAATGTTTATTTTATTAAATATATACGCATTGTTAATTGTCGGATTGGGCTATAATCTGAAATTGAACTCGGGAGCATTTGATTAGGAGTGATACCATTCTGGTACTGCGCCACAGACGCAAAAGATTGCTTCAAATGTTTCGTATTAATAAAGGTGTGTTTTTTTTAAATCTTTGTTTTAAATGGATACGAAGAGGTATGTCGTTGGATATAAAATGTTGGACACTGAAAACAGACAAATTTTGAAAATAATACAGCATTAATGTTGGACAGCAGAATTTTATTAATTTTTGTTTTTGGTTGAGAAATCGATTAGGTTTATGGTGCTTGAAAAACAATCTCGGGTTCAAATTTGCGCTACGGCCATTCAAGCTGCTACTGATGAATGCCTAATACAGCGGAAGCCAGACTATTAGATGATTTTTTACGCTATTTTCAGTTAATTTTGACAAATTGAATATTGATGTTTCTCAAGTTTACATTATTTTTCTTAGATTAAAATAAATCCAGATATATTTTGCTATTTGTGGCTGAACTTAATAGAGTACGTCGAGAGGTACAAACTTGCACTGTAGATAAAGTGGCTGGTTCATAATATAGCCAGCTAGACAAAGCGAATGAGGTATTGTTTAGAGTTACATTTTTTTATCTACAAAAACAAAATAAACAGATTGGTCATACTTAATCATCAGTGGAATTGGTAATTCATTCAAACTTATGCAAGCTTGCGGGGACTCGCACAAAAATCAAAAAAAGATTCCACAGGTCATGCCATAATTTATATATAATTTTTTTCCAGTTTTGATTGCACAGAGAAAACCTTATTCGAAACATCACCTATTTTTCTTTAGGTCATGCCAATTTTCCATATATTCAAACCGAAAGTTGTAATATATAAATAAGCATACGTTACATAATTCCAAAAACCTTCTTTCTATGATGTCAGACTTCCTCTGTTAGTGGCTGTAAATTTCGACTTTTTAATTAAATACATATTGCAGTGAAATTTAATTTTAAGAAATAAGTAGTCCATTCATTAATATTTGATTCAGCATAGTTATTATTTAAGTTTCCATGTACAAATGGGTCGTCCTGTATATAATGAGTATCGAAATGATTAGACATTGTTTGTGGTGGAGAACTAATATATGTGCAATTGTGTATTAGGTTTTAGGCATCTACTAACAAATTAGTTTAAATATGACCAGAATTATAAAAAGAAATTTTAATTTGATACCCATTCATTTCGTGCTTTTTTGCGACTCATCTTTTGGTATCGAGTATTGGCCCAATAGTCAGTGTTGGTACCTTTTCAGATATATATATATATATATATATATATATATATATATATATATAATGTATAATGCGTTAGCTTCGAAGTCGCATTCTCGAAGATATTGTATGAAATCAGCTATACTACAACAGGTTTACAGATTTGTGTAGGAGATTTTACCGTCCTATTTTCCCACATTCCGCACCCAAATATATAGTGGGTAAAGGGCGTAATACCAGCTTCTACTGATGAGTCGTCAGTAAGCACGAAACGAATTTGCACGAGATTATACTTTCTGTTCATTTTCTGTCTATCTAAATGATGGTACAAGTTCCCTTTGAACAGCATAATATAAACAATAATATTTATATTTTTAACATACATTTTTAGTTCTAAAAACTTATCACCTTCTCTCTTTCTCACACTTTCTCTCTTCATAAAAAAATGGAATTAGCTACTAAATAATTTTATTTCAGCGAACAATTTTATGTTCATTTATTCTTAACAATTACTATATATTTAAAGTTTTACTTAACTAAATTATCATAACTGAACTAATTTAGCAATCCTTCGTATTGTATTGAAACTGCATAATAAAAGATAATAAGTGTACATTTTTAACTTTTATTTTTTTTCCATACATGTGTCTTTTGAGAAAATTTAATCTCAACGGACAAATTGTTTCTCAAAAAATACCATTTATTGCACGTTTAACTTATCTAGTTTGTCATTATCGAATTGGTTGATAGATTTTAACTTCTATGATTAATCTGCTCAACCTTCCAATGCACGTCACTTCCTCAGTCGTTCATTCAATTTTGAATAAAACAAGCACTGGCTATCAAATCTTCCAAACGTTTGTTATTGGATATTTGGTGTATGTTGCTTTACATAATGACATCTATTAAAAGCGCAAAGTGAACTTGCCGATCGATTAAAGTATAGTTTCGTTGTCTGAAATTTTCGTGATCTGACCACCAACTGTGTTTATTCCTTTGAATTGTTCAGCTACTTTCCTGGTAAACATAATTGACCCATATTTAGCCATTTATTGATTTAGCCCTAAGATCTTTTATAATATGCTATTAATCTAATCAGTCTTAGATTTTGTAATGTTTTGCGAACAATGGCAATTAATCTGATGTAAAGCTCGCAACTAATATATCTTCTCTACAATAGCAAATTCATCTAGATTTTTGCCAATTCCAGACAAGTAGCCCATCCAGAAATGAACACTTTCATTGTGTTTTTGCATGAAAAATTTCCGAATGTTTTACCATATTTTACCATGCCATCTTAACTAATATGCTAGTAAAACAATTTTTAATTTTTAAAGTAGCGCATGGTGTTTTGGTGCATATGCATTTCATTTTTCCCATTATCGGCTACTGTAGACAGGACATTTGAAGAATAAAATGGATCTAAAATCTGGACGTTATATCATCAGACAAATCACAAAATTTTTCATAACGAGGATGAATTAATTTTTAAATTTGTTCTAAATTTCTCATGTTCGAAATATATTCAAACAACTTCAGAACCGCAAGGAATTTCCCTTTACGTTACTGAGTCCTTTTTGGTAAGGAGTAACATTAGAAAAATAATTTCTTTTATGTCACTCTACTAGATATATTAAAATTAAATGAGAAGTTTACTTTAATAAATTGTAGCAAGTCCAATAAAAGGCTGAGTCTATATCTATGTTTCCTTCGCAAATACAAATTGCCTTAATATCTTCTTCTTGATAACTCAATCAATTATATATGTGCATTTGTTTCAACAGAAAATGTATTATCGTTATTATTTTTTACATAAAACTACATCTCTACTCACCAGGAAAGCCATTTCCATTACTGATCTACAACATATATAATTTCGAATTTATTCATCGGTCTTGTTGTCAGAAAATATTTCGTTACAACAGAAGACAATTCATATGCAAAGTCTATGGCCTATTAAGTGCATTTTAATTTCACCGGTTAATCACATCTATTTTCATAACATTTTGTTTCATATGGAAATTATTGAATTGCGTTCCTTAAGTAGTAAACTAAACAAGCTTATCCATTTTTTATTTGTAGTATTTCACCCTGACAGTAAATCACATTTCTCTTTAAATTTGCCAATGTAGCATAGTAATGAATGCCTCAAATATTAGTTAAATTTGTGAATTGAATGATATATTTAGCAACATACAAAAATGACTAAAATTCCGTTTTTTCGAAAACAACAAAAAAACTTGAGTGATAAAAATTGGGCATTTAAAATTGACAAATAGTGAATTATTACTCGTATTTCAAATAGTAAATACGATTTCACATTTACGGGTCAGTTACCTTGTGTTATTTTACCTAAGCAAAATAGGATAATTACAATTGCAAGACAGGAAACTCCAGCGATCCATACAGTGCTTAAATTTAGGGCCTTTATGGTTAATACCACTTTACATATGTGTGAATTTTCAAGGCTAATAATGAATGGATAATCATTTTTTTAAATAAATTTGTCCAGTTATGCAATACAACTTACTCATTGCATAATAGCTGATTCCTTTTGTTTGGCAATCACAATATAAAATCTGAATATATTCTGCTGTTAATATCAACCTTACCCATATTTGATAACATCAAATTCAAGGAATAAGGTCTATTGGCTTTTAGAAATTCTTTTAAATGGCACATATTTAGTAAAGATGTCCTTAATAAAGAAAGCAATATTCTATTCAATTAATGTCGGAACATTGTTTTTAAATTCGAACATTCCTTTATTTGTTTTAAAGATTAAAAAAATTTATTCAATTTCCAATGTCCGTAAGCGTAATAATTTCTGCACTTTAAAGAATCCCAGCAAGACATCAATTGCGTCTAGTTTAGTAAAAGTTTCTAATAGTGATCTGGAAAAATTAGGGATTTATTTAAAAAAGGTAATTGAACTTATTTCAGCATCAAATGACACAAATTCAACAAAATATAGTTTACTTTATAGAAGTTCTTTTACTTCTGGAAAATTGTACTTGAAACCAAACAAAATCTTACCTTTTACACATTACAAATTGGTGTATGGGCATACCTTGAACGAGTTTCCTTTATGTAGGAACTACTTAGATAACTAAAGTTGTGAGGATGGTAAATCACTTTTTACAATTGGGAACATAACTTCGGTTTACAGATATTTTACAGGATTTGAATTTTACGTGAACTATGTTTGAATCAAATGTTGCATAATATTTCAATTTATTAATTCGCATTCTTCTCATATGCGGCATTCAAACCTGATTTAAACAAGGCGCAATATATATGCTTTTCATATTTTGATCCACTTATTTGTCGGTCACAATTTATTTAAGGATTTACTTCGATAAAGTAAACTTCATCTTTCAATTAATGTTAATCACTAACAGAAGATCTTATCCTTCCAATAATGAGTAGTCGTTAAGTGTAAATAACCTACCAATGTTAATTGCAAGTCAGTATATCTTATCATTCTACAGTCAGCTTAAACACGATTTTTTTAGGATTTATCCATATTCATTCATAATATTCAGGCCAGTAACAGTAATTTAACATAACATTTAAGTGTGACATATCCGGAGTAAATGTTATGCGCATTAGCAGTAGGCAATATATTTGTGTTAAAAGGAATTAAAACAAAATGTTAAATAGTGAAATGCATAATATTTAAATTCAACATCTTATTCTTAGAATAATTACTACCAACTCAACATAAATATATAAATTACGTCATTATGGATATATAATATGCTATAAATTAATTAAACAATTATTAAGTATCTTATTTTTTATGAAAGAATAGTGTTTTGACGTTATATGTACCAGATTGTGACCAAATTTTTTTCAGATTTTGTGATAATGTTGCAGCTCATCTTTTGAGACAAAACAATTCGTGAACAGGATTTATGTGGCAAATGCGTTTTGTCTGAATTTACATCTTTATGTTTACTATCAAGACAGAATACATGAGAAAATTCCAAATTTAAACACTTTATGGAAATATTCTAAGGCATTCATTAAAGAAGTCCTGAAGTGTGAATAAAAAAGAAATAGAAGTCTCAACATAATATTTACTTATTTAAGGGAAACGCGGAATTCTTAATTTTTTCCGAATAAATAAGAAAACAATGTTAAAAAGCTTGATAACGTTTTTCAAACTGACGTTTCTTAAAAAATATGTTTTTAACATCGGCATTTTGATAATGTTTTACTCATAAATAAATTGTATAGTGCTTATATTATAAAATAAATGCATCGGGAGAAATTTGGTAAAAGTAGTACATTTAAGTGCGTATTAAATAAATATTACAAAGGAAATAAACATCTATTAATTTGAGAATACGCTTGCAAATAATAAAAATTATCGTCAGCTTGGTATTTTTTGAAAATTATCACCAAACCTATTATTCAAAATGTTCAAACATAATTTTTAAAAGTTTCTATTTTTCATCAAGTAATTATCATTCTTTTAATCTCAGTGAACAAATATTATGGTCTCTGTGTGAGAGGAACTTTAATAACACGTCACTTTGACTCACAATACTTACATTAATCATAGTATAATGGTGTGATTTGCGTTTATGTATGAAGTCTGTATGAAATAGAAAATGCAATTTAAATTCTACACGGATTTAAACCTATTTTGACAGGCATCAGTAAAAACCAAATTTTCCGAGGCTGGACACTGAACAACGAGTGACGTTATCCAAACTTATGCAACACAAATGCAAAAATACCGAAGCTGAAAACTTCATCTAACAGTTAGTTCAATGTCGAATATTGTTATTTGGTTCGACTCCAATTCAAGTGGATCCTAATTGCTTAAGAAAATTATATATATATATATATATATATATATATATATATATATATATATGAAAATAGATAGAAATCATTTGGTGGTCTTATTTGTCAACTTTTCGAATGGATATTTGTCATATTGCAAATCATTAGCAGTCTTCTTTATTAGCCCAACATAAAATAGACAGATTTTATCCATTTTAGGAGATTATCGACATAAATTCAAAGTAGTGGTAAAAATTATTTTAAATTGACTACATGATATTTATAAAAATGATTCAAGGTTATTTTTACAAATGCCACTGTAAACAAATTTTCTCGTAATTTACGACTCCAATTTATGTGCAAATAATTGTGAGAGAAATTCTACTTGGTAAAAAATGACGACATTATAGAAGTAGCAGTTATGCTCTCATGATTATAGATGACGAAATCAAACAAAAGGATAAAACAAGTATTAATTGAAAATATAGATGTGAACGACTTTAATAAAAGATTTCCTAACCAAACGATCAATAACGATTTAAATCACTACTGAAATATTATGATAGGTTTAAACATTGTTTGAGTAGTTACTTTTTTGAGACTTTTATTTGATCGATGACATTTGATCGATTTTTTCTATGTATTATATATATATATATATATATATATATATATATATATATATATATATATATATATATATTAGAAACCGCATAATATCGCAAATGCAATCCGTCTTTTCATTTCAAAATGCATAAATGTATATTTTGTGTGCTTTCGTTATGAATTTAGCCCCTCGGATTTTTAGTTTATTGCCAGAAAGGACAAATCGTACTTCATGTGACTCAATAACTGAACTTGGTACTAAAAATTGGTGAGCGTAAATAATACTCAGGTAATGTAGAAATTGCGAATAGGCTTGTAAGCACTGCACGGGTGTACTGGCGTCGAGAATTTGTTAATTGGTTCCGCGGCACTTATTTGATATCTGCTTATTGCAGTTTTGCTCAAAATAAAATTTATATATTATATATATATATATATATATATATATATATATATATATATGTATATATAAAGTCTAATTACATGATCTTCCATTATGTGTATGGCGTCAATATAATCTCAAAACTACCTCAACTAACAAAAGCTATTTATCCAGTAAACGATTTCGTTCTTTTTAGAAACTCTTCAAATTTTTTCCAACATTTGCAACCAATGGGATACAAACCAGGGCAGATTTCCTTCGGAGATTGTGGCTCTATTTAGTGCATCACCAACGCCTAATTCTACACATAATTTTAAGCCATATGCAAACTTATATTTTCTAATTAGCTATTCTTTCATTCGGAATCATTTCGGAATCTCTTAATACATAAATTTCAATGGAAACACCTCTGTATATCATTCTACAACAAAAACTATGACACTTGAGCAAATTAAATTGAATTTTAGTCTGTTGACATGGTGTGTGCTTTATAGTGACAGTTCGATGAGATTTAGATACAAATTTCAATTTCGAGGGATTCTAAATAGATTCCGCTTTAGGAAAAAGCTAATAGTAACTTATAAGTTGTTATTTGCCATCCATTGCATGTCGTAAGCTGCACGGGTGGCGAGGTGGATTGAACTACAGACTCAGAAATAAATTTGCCGAACTTTATATTCCATCCGCGGCAAATTATGCAGTTCTGGAAGAGTTTGTAATAGTAACGAACAAGTTTACTGGGCTAAAGAATACAGATTTTATACTGAATATATATATATATATATATATATATATATATATATATATATATATATATATATATTATTCCAAATATCAGTGATTGCACTTAACTTTTATCATCTCAGAATAAAAGCTTCAGTAAAAGAAAAAGTAGACCTGATTTTTTTCGGTATGATGTCAAGTATGCTTATTTATACAGGTATATAGCTACAGATAGAAAACTGCAAAAATATGTAAGGCAATGCAGAATGCACCACTGGACGGATGTTTAATTAGTTCAAATTATTCGATAATGTGAAGAATTTCTACACATATTGCATAACCTTTTATTGGGTGATTAAAATTTTTCTCGGTTTTGTACGAATTCATGCTAATTCAAATATATAAATACATATACCACAATAAAACAGAGCTTTTGCGTAATTGAGTCTTCATCTTCTGTATGAAGCTATGATTATTCTTGAAATTTGGTAGAATTTTTTTTGTGCCCTTCATATTAAAGTCCATGCTGCAACCTGGTTTTAACCCTACAAAACTTTGGTTTTAATAAAAATTACGTATAAAATTTTCTGCACTCTCTGTTTATAATGTTGTCTGACAACTAGAAACAACGTTATTTAGGAAATATTATTGAAGACGTCTTGTTGGTTTTAACTGTAATAAATAAAATATCGATTCTTTTTCAACAGTTAAATCAACTTTTAAATGAAAAGGTTATTATTTCGCTACATAACTTATGCCGTAGCTGTCAGCTACTTACATCTGGTCATGCGTGATTGCGTCTGGATAATTTTCTTTATCACATTTGCATAAATAGAAATTTATTCTGGAATACGTTTAACAGTTTTTAATGATAGTGATTTTTATATCAGTTACATATTAAAACTTTACGTGATGCATTTCATTAGCATTTAAAATATAAAAAAGCATAACTTTATATGTATATTTGGCCAAGTCAATCATGCGTGTTTGATAAAATTGATGAATTTAGAAACAATTTTCGTTATTTTGATGAATTTTGTTCAAAATATTCTGATCGCTTAAATTGTGGCGTACTATTTTAGAATATCAAAATTCGTATAACCATAGTTTCAATATCTTGTTCGAAATTGACATAGCTCCATTTATTCGAAAATTATTATGCGTTATTTCCAAACCCAGTTGTTTATATTTATTGTGAAAAAAGCTTTGTAATAGGCCAAAATAAATGCGAATGAGACGATCTAGGCAAAAAATTTTCTTAAATTAACAGTCAATTGATTCAGGCGCTATGAAGACCGGTGCATTTTTTGAATATTATAAATGTATTCATCGTTCTAGCTGATTGCTATGCAAGATATAGGGAATGTAAATTTTGACTAGTTCAACAGCAGTGTGGCCCTTTGACAAGTTTACCAAATAAAAAATACACAAAGTCCGTCTGACAAATGGTATTTCACAAATGTGTACTAAATTGAACTTAATGTATTTGTGTCAGGAAAATTTTTCCAAAGATCCGAAAGATAAATTTATCTTCTTGTAATTATGCAAATTTTAGCTACATAAGTTAATAACTTGCCTTATGTTGCATAATAATGGTAGTTTAGCAAGTTAAAAATAATACATGAAATTATTGCATATGACTCAAATGAAACGTTAAATTTATTTCCAATTAGAATATGAAAGAATATCAAACATTATTGGCAATATATTTAGTGGAACACGTTTTAGGTTCGTGAGGCAACTGCTTAAGCAGACATAAGGATTTGCAACCTGATTATGCGAAACTCTCGTTATTTTTATAATCAAATATATTGGCGAAACTGGTTTCAGTAGTGTAGCTACTACGCATTGTAGAAATTAGTGGTCTCACATATAAATGTCAATTGTTGACAATTTGTTATATAATAAAAATGATAAATATTACTTATAAAAATTGGTGTACTATATTAATGGCAAATACGTTTTAAATTATTTGTAATATACTGCAGTTAAATAGAAGCATTCATTTCACCAATTCTTATTCTACTTACTTTTTCTTTGCACTACGCCTATTACACTAAAATTGCAAAGTTGATCTAACCTGCAAACTATGTGTAAGTACAAAATCATTTTTTAATGAAACTGACTGAAATTCGCCTGCAAAAAAGAGCCATTTGATGCAAAAATTTACCAAGTTCAAATCAACTTACATTCTAGTAGGTTAGATTTATTTGCGTTAACATCTCCTGCTTGATCAGAAAATGAATATCCAATTAAAACCATGAAACAATGCCACAAAGCACAGGGAAATGCGTATCTAGATAAACTGTGCATGTCGGATTAATTTTCCGTTGAACCAAGAGAAGTTGAAAATAAATGTTTTTAGAATTGATAACAAGGAAGTTCTAAAATGCACAAAATAATCTAGTACATTGCTTCCAAGTATTTGGTATCAGCAAATTTGACTGCGTTGACAGGCATGTTCTTTGTCCATCATTTTCCTGGGTATTTATAACAAACAGCAAAGCAACAATCTAAACCAATCAAAATCAAATGTTGCTTCAAAAAATAATGCATATCATGAGTTAGTTTTGTTATTCAAAATTTGAAAAAAAATTTGAAACAGAATATTTGAAGTTGCATTTAGTTGGGATATTTTCTATTTCATGCTTTGAATTGGTATTTGTTTAGATGCTATTGAATATAAGACCGAATTTTTGTCGTTCTAAATGCGGTATTTATTCTAATTATTTATGCGTAGAAAAAAATTAAAGTGAATTGCATATAATAAATAACTAAACGTCAATCACGATTTAATGTTATCTTATTATTTTTAAGAAAAATTAACCCATAATAAATGTCTACGTTACCTCCAATAAAAGGTTCCATTTTTTAAATTTCGAAATAAGAATGGTCTTGTAACAGATATGAGGTAGTTCTTAAAAAGTGAACTAAAAATATTGTCTATTGATTCATGAACTTAGCCTTCTTTTGAGGTTTTATTTGAAATTCACCACTCAATTAAACGATGAAATACAAAATTTTTTACATCAAGGATTAGAAATTGATGCATAGAAAATATTTAAAATTCTCTCTCAAGTGTATTTGTCATCCAAAGTGCCGAGGCGTATTTTACAATGATGTGATATCAAAAAATATTTGTTTAACATCCATTTTATTCTGAATAGCCCATAGATACTTGTCCTGTGTTCTTTGTATAAACAGTTAGAAAATCAAAGTCATCTTCCCATCGAATTTGTGACTGTTGGTTTTATGATAAACCAGTTAATGAATACAGTAAATTAGTTTCAAACACCTTTTTTAAAATATTTTTCAATTTTACTTAATTTAGAATTATGTAAAAGAGAATTTCTGCTTCGCCAAAATATTATGAAAGAAAAATTTGCTTAGATAAAATTTATTATAACATTTTTATATTCTTTTGTTTGTTCAAATAAAATTTTGAACAATTGCCTTTTTATTATTAGTTTACATAGAAAGGGAATAAATTATTATATATATTGTGTATAGAAGCAGCAAATTAACAAAAAGAGAATGCCAAATTGAATAAGATTTACCTTCCCTTTTTATGCGATTTATATTTATTTTTCGACAGCATTTTACTATCCTATTTAATAACTTACTATAAAGGACAATTTTACGGTAATAAATTAAGATATAAAAATGAATAATTAGTAACAGATGGAGTCTCGATTCATGCTCAAATTAAAACAATTAAACGAATTAGGGTTTTAAACTGCACAATAAATAAATAATTTCATGACTAAGTAAATTAAGTTTGGATACTATTTAAAGTAAATATATATTTTGGGAAATACTAAGCATTTAGTCCATGTACTCTATACATTTTGAATTTAATTCACAGTGTTGGTTTACGCTCAATGAAACTTAGAATATGGCTCAGAAATTTATAAAGCTTTGAGTTTAGTCAATTACCTGTGAACATGCTTTTTAATTCTTTTAAAATTCCCTGGGTAAGTAAATTTGATAAATATAATTCAAAGCTTCCTTTTAATATACATAAATTTATATCATGTAAAATATTTAGTCTTTTTTAAACTGTTCTTTAATAAATACTACATTGCTTGCTGCAAAATGCGTTTATTTTTTGAGATTTTAAGTTCGTTACAGTAGTTTATCTATTATTGAGATAGAAAAATTATTATTATTATTATTATTATTATTATTATTATTATTATTATTTTTGCATTAGCTAAATTAGAACATTGTCTCTACTTTAAAAAGTCCGTGATACCTACTAATGTAGCTTATTAAATTAGCTAAGGTAATATCTGTCGAAGCTTCCAGATTTTACTCTGGTCGAGGGGATCCAATTTGTTGTCCGAAATAACGTGTCACCAGCATTGCATCAACTAGTTAATCACGCTGCATCTCAAAATCACCAGATAATTTAATAGCAAATAAGCATTATTTGAGAATGCACTATAACTTGTTACGTGGGAGTAAAAATTTAACAAGGTATTCCTGTGTTAAAGATGTGAATCTACATTTGTAAACATACCTTTAAATAATTGCTCGTATTTATGTTCGTCAAATTCAATGGAAATTTATAAAATTAATCATCGCCTTCCAGTTACTTTTACCCATTTTACTATTGTTAAATGTAATTACTTATTGATAGAAATCAAATTTAAAAGTGGTCTTTTAAGAATATATTCACAAAAGAGTAGACATGTGCATAACAAGATCTTTTAATATTGGTACATATTTTTTTAATTGGCATGCTATTTAATATGTTATATCATTAGAATGTGTGAATTTTTAATAATATGTTATATTTTCACTATTATAACAATATTAGAAGCTAAAGTTTTCTGTTAAATTGTGAAATTCGAGTAATTGAATTACCGCAATTTCACATAAATATGAAAATTCATTTAATATATAACGTGTATCATTTATCCTCATATGGATAAATTTATAAATTGCGTTACTAGCGAAGTTTGTAAATACCAGCTTAACGCTCTGATGAACCTGGTAAATTTAAAATAATTTATTTACACTTCTAAAGGTTCTTCAATAATATATATACCTTCTCAATTTTGTCACTTCTTTCTTATAAAAACTAGCGTTGTTCTTGATTGCAAGAAATTGCCTGTTAGTGTTACCTGATGGTGTATTAAGGGAATACATTAAGTGTAACCACGTAGGTAAATCAGACTAAAAGAGGATAAATTGCGGTACTAACGTAGGTTATAAATACCAGCTACCGCTTAGAAGAACCTGGTTAGTTTGGAATAAATAATTTACAATTACAAATATTCTCCAACAATATTTCTACCTTCTCAATTTTTTACTTTTTTCTTATTAAAACTGGCACTGTTGATGACTGCGAGAAATTTCCTGTTAGTCTTACCTGTTGGTGTATTTAGGGAATAAATTACGTGTAACCACGAAGGTAAATCAGACAGCAATAGGTGTGTGTGTGTATATTTTAAAGCGATTTGACTTCTAGATCTGTAAATTACTCTTGAAACTCTTGACATATATGCGCAATAGTAAAACACGTCGCGTTCTAAAATCGCACTTAAAACCAATCGACTTTGCAAGCGTTTCTTTTTAAAGAAAGCAATGAAAGTTGTTGAGCATAGCATAAGCTGTCAGTTGTAAAGCCTTTCCTTCTCTATTTAAATTTTTAACAGACATTTGTAGGTGAGTATTATATAAAACCGTAAAATGCATATTTGTATGAACATGAACATTATTATATATTTCCTATTTTTTGCTATATTCCAATCAATATTATACATTCAATAAGTAAATAAACATATATTTGTATAGCGTTTGGATGAGGAAAAATGCAGTTTTTATACTGTCCTCTTTAAGCAATTTCTATCATTATAACTTTTTAATATATACATAAGAATTGGCAATTTGCATATCTAGAACGTACATTTGACGAAATGTAGTTATTTATGATTTTGCTAATAAATTGCTATTATCGTTTCTGTAATACTATTTCGAAATTAGAATCTTGCAATTCAACTTTGTTTTGTCTACTGCTCAATGAAAGTTAAATAAAACGGTGCTGGTGTGAAAATTTTAAATTTCCTTGCTCATTTTGCTAAAAACATAATGACATGTTTTACTGATAATTTTCTAGCAATAAAATTCGATTCACCTTATTCAGAATACGTAGCTAGCGCAAGTCTTCTGAAACATAAACCCGAATGGACTGAAATCTTTTTCTATATTTGAAAATTAAACCATTATTATTCTTTCCTACAACTTTTGCTCTTGTTTAGCACATTTTTATGACCATAGAAAAGTGTTTGCGTGCTGAAGCACAGCATCTTTATACCGTAAGTTTTTTAAATGTAACAATCATTATTTTCTTCATTTAAGTTATTTGCAACTCTATACAGCATGTATAGAAAAGCAAAGTGGATTAAGAAGGTTGATAAGTCTGATATGTTTAAAATCAAAACATACGCAACAAATGCACGCACAGAGGAGAATAAATGCACACGCCTTAATAATTTATCAGTCTCTATTTAATTTATGAACACAATTATTTCTTATATTTATCTGTGATAATTGGATGTTGCATATTTTCGATTTTCGCGATTTGCGGCTATTTTCATTATGTTATTTGTAAATTCATCTGGAAATCGACTTTTTTTCGAGTGTGTTTACTGCAAGAGGTTTTTTTGACTTTGATGAAAATTTATCGAATTTTCCAGCTTTCTTTAACAGAAAATGCTCTCGAAATCGCTGCTATATGAGATAGGTTTATGTACCTAATTTTATACAATAGGCATTAGCATTAATAATGGGTATCATAATCTGATAATATAGCAGTCATTTTTATAAGCAACCAAAAATGATAACGGGCTGCATATGGAGGAAGCGGTCAAAGGTTTCACTTTTTTGTCTACAGATGTAAAACAGAAATTTCTGCATAAATTGAATATGAACTTGTAAATTATTTGAACTTTTCTGTGTGTTTACCTCTGTGTGTATGAATTCCAATTTTTCTATTGGTGTATAATCCATATGAACATCTACAACAGAAAACTCGTTGCTATTTGTAATTTACAATATAAAGTACGAGATTATAAATCAAGTTGATTTCTTGATAGAAAATTACTTCTGTCAAAATAGTGACTTTGGATTTTCATAGTAACATTATACTTTAAAGCGCAATCAGTTTTTCTCAGTTCAAACTAATGATGCGCATAATAGCCAGATTATTTGCAATTGAATTGTCTAGGAAATTTCCTCAATTGTGCACTGTTCATCACAAAGAGCAACAAATTGCAATCGCTAAATATGATTTCTTATAAAAGCATAGTTGCGTAGCACTTTAACAATTATGCTTATTCTATTTTCTAAAATTTAAAATGATAATCAGCCAACTATGAAGGAAAGTCTGTATAAAGCGACAGGTTTTGAATGCATTTTGGTTCTGCTGAACGGATTACTAAGCCTTTTCAAAATATTTCTGCTGAAAAGCCGATGCAATATGGTGAAAATAGATTTATGTCCATTGGCAAGGCCACGTCTGCTCTGTGTCTGCTTGTGTTTTCGCCAAAAACAAAAGCTCCTAAATATCCGTGTTATAGCCAGCAATCCTCATGATGTCCACACGACCGCATACAACATTATCTTATAATGTAAAACGGATTCTATTTGGAACAACTAGAACGATTAACTGTGTATACGAACAATGTATTGCGTTAATTCATAGGTGGGAATATAAACATTCAGTTTTTGTCTGCAGCATTACTTATTTTTAACTACGAGCTAGGCTTATTTTATTGTAAATTTAAATGTTTTTTAGTACAAAAATCATAGGAAAACTATCAACTTTAGTATAAATTTATTGAATTAATATATTTAACGACACCTCAAATTGCTGATCGAAATAAAATTATTTAAACAGTGCGGTTATTCGAAATCTATGTTTCAAACAATGTGAATACATAGTGTTTAAAAAATATTAATTAATTACTTTCTCAAACCAATACATTTATTATAATAACTATTGTGCACAATGCCAATGTTTCGCACAGGATATCATTTATTCAGATATTTTCTAATTATATAGGGGCTGCTTGAATCTGTCTGTCATTAATTTTGTCTCCTGAGCTTTAAATTCTCAGCATCATTTAACAATTACTGAAAGCAAACTCTGTCCTCTACACAATTTATTTGCTTTATTAATGATACCTAGTTATAGTCATTACTCACCAGTCTACTAATTAATTGTCGAAATAATAAATTTCTTGACAGGTCCACTTCGCCGAAACTTGGTCTTTATTTGTGTAAATAAGTCAATCAGTCAAATGAAGCAAAATATTTTGTCTAACGGATTAAATTTTGTTAAACTGCAATGCTTACTGGCGTTGGAAAGCAACAAAGCAAACGACCACAAAACAGAAACTCTGAAATAAAAGAAATTCTTATTAAAACGTGATCATTATTATAAGTGGAACTCAATTTATTTATTTCATGTAAAGCAATGAATGCTTTCGCCTTTTCTTGATAGCGCAATATTTAATTAGTACATAAAAATTGAAAACGGCACGTATCATTGTATGCACGTTTGTTAAACTGAGTGATATAATAAAACTGAATGATACTTAGAAATTGAATTTTTTGCAAAGGTAAACAATACCAACACGTTACTTGACAAAAACGAATTTGAAGTGGAAATTAAGGAAAAATATGTTATTTGAAGGCAAATTAAAGTAAAAAACTTATAAAGAAAATCAGATTTAGAGCAAATTCACCTTAGAAATTAAATCATATAAATATACAGGTACACAAATCCAGAAATTTTCCATAGCTTATAATCAAGCGATAGTTTCATTGCATAAATAATATGGATGTTTGTATCAGTTATGTTTGATTTTTTTACTATTTAAAATAGATCTTGAAACGAAATACCCATCACATGGTGGCGATGACACTTCGAACCTAAAACGAGCCGAGAATGTAAGACGAGCTTAACGAGGAATTGTCTGCAGTGCATGCCATATGCTGGTTTAGCTCTGGCAAGAATACGAAACCGAGTAGGATATTTGCTATGATACGTTTTGTAGCTTCTGGCCTGAGCCTAGTTGGGACAGCCACTTATGTGGCTCTTAACATTAGTGGAGATTATCTAGTCAATCAACAGATATTTCTACAAAAATACAGATAAAAAACATTTTCGATGTTAAATTTTAGTGTCGAGCGTAATGAGGCATCCATTCATAAATGTATTGGGGAATGATAGGAAATATATTCATAATCATTAATAATGAGCTCAACATTTGCTCATAACTTGGTAGTTAAAACTAGAACTTTAACGATGTACACCGAAATATATGTCAGATCGCAATGCTTGAAAATAAAAGGCATAACTAAGCATACATGGCGCTTGGAAAACCCAATAGTAATGACAATACACAAAATAATAGATTTTGGTTGCACAGTACTGGCCAACGTTGATTTATTGCAATAGTGTCTAAGTGAGGTAGCATTTTCACACAACTAGATTTAATTGGCAAGTCACGTTTTGCACTCGGCAAAACTTGATAATTTATGCACACGAGTACAATGCTAATGTTAAATCGAAATACCTATATATTTTTTAACTAAAATTTGGCTCTTTGAATATTCTATATACAAAGATTCGTAATATGTAGTATAACTATTGATAATAGACAACTATCCATTGAAGGGCAGAGAATTCGCTTCATAACCAATCGCAAGACCTGAAAAAAAATGTTTTTTAATGTTTATGGAAAAAGCAAAAAAGATCTTTAGAAATGGAGGCTTCAGCTTATCTCTTGCATTACTAGAAAATAAGATCAGTTAATAATTAAAGCAGCGTGGGAATCAGTATTCAATCAGTTATTTGATGTAATTTCGAATGATGATTACAGGCACCAAATTTTAAATTGGTATTAGTCAAAGATTTTTTCCTAAAGTAAAACATGCATTGCAGCTTTACTATAATTAGTCGCAAATGCGATCGATTCATTTTCTTCATGAGATAAAGGTTCTGTCTTTGTCGTCAGGGGTCAGGATGAATATGGTTTTAAGTTGCATGCCATGTTTTTGAGCCTACAATTCAAAATTGACACTAAGTGTGATGCAATGTAAAAACAGAAAGTGTGGTTTCGACGGAGATTTTGCATTTTATTCAAGATGTACGGATCGCACCCGTCGAACATGATCAATTGAGGTTTAATTGTAACACAGATATCTAGATTGTGTGCTTTAACAAAACGCATAAACATAGTATTCCATCGAGACCAATTTTTTTTCAATGGAAAATACGCCAACGCATGTTTTGACCCTTTGGCTGGCTCACCTATTGAAACCGATGAGAAATTGCATATCCGATTACAATTCGCAGAATTATTTTGAATTTCTGTAAAAGGTTAGACATTTTGATTTTTAAATAGTATTGGGTGTGTTTTTTGTATTGGATCCTATTTAATGAATGCCCATAATGGTAATTGTTGAATATGCATGTCGTTATGTCCGTGACGTGTAATCAATTGCTTAACAGGGTGATTTAAAGTTAGTAAATTTTATTTACCTTTGTCTTTTACATATTTAATGCATTTTTAATCGTCTAGGAAGGAATTTGGCTTTGGTGGCAACCATAGCTGATCTTTTTATAGATATTTTGGATTGGCAGATCTTTAATTTATCGAGTAAGCTTAAATTATTTAACCATTATGATGGTTATATACTTTTGCGGTAGTGAATAGGCGTACGCATGCCAAATATCTGTTTAAAGATTTCGAAGAATAGCCTCTAAAGTTACTTTTAAAACTGAAAACGAAGATGAGGTTTCGGTAGCTTTTTTGATGCATTATTCAAGCGTAGAACTGATTACACATTGTGCACATCAGTCTTCCATTTGAAAAAATCATCAGTTCTATATTTAAATCTGAGCAAATGCTGCCAATTGAGACGTTGTTTATTGAGTAACTGTTTATCTGCTCGTCTGACAGTGTGCAGAATGATTTGAATGACATGTGTAATACTCGTAATATTAACTGTTACCCACCACCTGATATAGATTATTCTATACCTAACGATATATTAAATTGTTTGTAATGTATATGCTATTGATAAGAACTAGGTACATATTCACTTATAATGCAAAAGTGGATAGGCAACGAAAAGAATAAAAGATGGATTGCGTTTCGCCTTGATGATAGCTTAATTTGCGACTATCTCGGTTTTGAATCCATTGGCATCCAAGCATACCATACTTATTGAATTAACGTATATTCTTGGGGTCGTATATGCGGATTCCCTCAGAATTTATTAGAACTGTATCGTCCAGCCGAGACTTAGCTACCGCTTTATCCGATGTCAGTGTTCATTTGTGCAGTTGATAGTCTTGATAAATTTTCCAATCCATCAGAAATCAGTTGGCTTAACTCAAATGCTTTCTGTTTAATCAATTTTTATACGAGTTTGCTCGTATAAAGCACGTACATTTAATAAAACAAATTACAAATATTTATAATTTGATATTAACTTTTGCGGCTTGCAGTCTGCTTCTGTCATTGTGCTGACCGCTTCATTTTAATTCGTGTTCTCAGCCTAAAATGTGTCTAATGCTTCAATATCTAGTGTGATCTTTTTATTTATTTTCTATTTGAAATAATTAATTTTTGTATTTATTTCTCCACTAAATTAGTAGATATGATGCAGAAAAAGCACTACTATACAATTATGAACGTGTTTAAAATATTCATTTCGGTTAATAAATATCATAGGTATCTGAAGGCTAATTACTGGTTACATAAAATATGCAAAGCCAAATTCAGGAGAATTGCAAATTACTTATTAGTAAAACTCAATTATAATTAAATTAATGATTACGATGTATGTTACACTGAGATTTAGAAGAACATTTTTAAAATTTAAGTAATACTTGGACCTCTAAATAACAGTCTTGTGGAATGCTTTTACAGAATACACATTAAAAACAAAATTAATTACGACGTTACGACCATTTAAAATCGAGTTTAACTAATTTAACGCATTATGTCTAAACTACTAATTGCTTTATATCAATGCCTCAAATGCATTTCTTTACTATTCAAACAAGCAAACATAATTACCTTTATTTAACAGCATTTAATCTGGTGTTTGATGTGCCAATAAACCTCTCGACAGGACAGAATTAAAACTTGCCAGTTTAATGTCAATTTTAAGAATAAAAACTGTTGTTGATTGCCTGTACAGCACAAAAACTAACATCTGCTCACCTAATCGTCAAGGCTATTGTGTTATTGTATTTAGTTGGCAGCTCATCGGAGATTTTTTAAACATTTAATGATCTTTCAAGTTATAAATTTTTCAACCAGAATCGTATTTTGATAAACAATTATAATTAAGCGCGTAGTTTAAGCACTATGGTTACTCCTGTCACTAATTAACAGGGTTAGATTCCGAATGTAAATTAGGCAGAACATTGTATATTGAAGCATATAGTTTTTAACATATTGGAATACACGTATTTGAGATATCGAATAATATCACTACGGGAGTTTTAAAACGAATAATTTATCTTGCCAAAAAACGGCTTCTGAAGGTATATCGAAATGTATAATTCTCTACAAGCAGATGGCCCAAAAGATTTAATTTACACATTTAATAACTGCTTGGAACGTTATGTAAGTAGGGTTACTATATTTACAAACAAAAAATCTTAAAGGATTTAAAAAAACAAAAACAAATGGCAGAGCCCAAATAATGTTCTTCGTGTATGACATAATAGTGCCAATTTTAGCTCGAAGGCGATGCCTAATAAAAAACCAACTAAATAACGCGACTTTCTAAATATTTCAAAAATGTTATGCATTGCGCATCAGAGGTGGCACAGTTACTAGAAACTAAATCAATTTCGCCTTGTTCGAGCCTACATAATAAAATCCTGCCATTTTACTTCAGTTCAGGTCTAAATTATCGACAAATTCACTTAACGGCAAGCATTGCCGACTAACATAATAAAGACTGTTTATATAACATATTTTTGTGTTTTTTTAAATATGCATTCATATTTATTGTAGATATAGAAACTTAACTGAAACGCGAATTTGTAAAATACATGTTGTAATTAATTGATATAGATACATAGGACATTTCTTATACACCGTTTATGCATTTACTTGATTCATGTAATACGAGTTTCACTTAAATGCAGACACAAATGTAATAAATTTGAAATCAATCACTACTTTTAAAGCAGAAACCAATTTTATTCCTAAGCAATAATCTATTGTACAATATTTGATCACATTTATACATTTTTGACGAATGTCTTCGCTATATTCTACTATTTATATATATATATATATATATATATATATATATATATATATATATATGTATAATATAAATATATTTTCCGCGATATGAAGTAAATAAACCATTATTAATATATGATAAGGAGAAACTGTAATCAATGGATTAATAAATATTATTTCTACAGGTATCTACAGCCATTACTCAGTTTTTGTTAATATTTTCGCTCATCCAATTACATTTTTACATTTGTTGTAACCAATCCCCTCTTAGCTATGGTTGTCTTGTTATTTCGCAATATAAACAGCTTCATCTTCGTAACGCCATGTGATGTGTCATTACTTTCATTTTGGATGTGTCCGCAATTACTGGGTGTGTCGTACTTTAATACACGTTTGTTACTTTTGAAAGCCTTTTCGTTATGTTTCTGTTTCAGTCCGATTTGACTTCTTTCAACCTAATTTTTGCACAATTTCCATAACAAGTACTACTCACAGGTTATGATGTCAACTTTAATTTTGTTCAGTTTTATGCAAGGTAATGTCGAAAATTTGGCTTACAACTTTGGAAGCTATCGCAATTAGTAAGCCTAACAACTGCTTAAACCTGCCAAAAAAGAAATAAAAATACAAGACAAATTGGATTGGAACACAAAAATGAATAGCAGGCATTCGTAATTAACAGACATGTATCAAAATACAACACACCAAGTAATAGCGGACACATTCCAAATGAAAGCGATCGAACATCACTTGGTGTTAGTAAAGGTGGACTTTCTACATCGCGTAATGACACGACAACCGTAGCTAAGAGGGAATTGGTTATGACAAATTTACATTTATGATTGAATGAACGAAAATATTAACAAATCTACAATAACGGCTGTAGACACTGGTAGAATTAATATTTATTAATAGATGTTATCCCATATATTGCGGTTCTTTATTCTCATATTTAAAAAATAGTGAATTTCCATATTATATTAGAATATATATATATATATATATATATATATATATATATATATATATATATATATCAATCTATTACGACATGTAATTTACAAATTCGCATTGCAGATGTTTTTTATTAATTCTAGCGTACAGATAAAAACATTTTTACATAAATATGTTTATCATGTTACTCGGAAAAGTTTGTCGTTAAGTGAATTGGTCGATACTTTAGAAACAATGTCGAAAAATGAGATACTATATGTAATCCGATAAATCCTTTAATAAAATTAAAATGTCATTAAAATTATCAATATTTTTATATTCGAAAAAAATTAGCTCTAATTAAGCAAAAAAACATTCCATGTAAAGCAAAAAAACATTAATATTTAGTGGAGAGGTAAAAGTTGATCAGCGTAGTAACCTGTGCAAAAGACTAAGGTAATAAAAAGAATTTTTTATTCTGTATTATTTATCGTTTTACTGATAGATACTACATTCAGGTAAATATATATACAATATTCGAAATGATTTTTTACAATGCCATATAAATTGTTAAAGATATGCAGACATGGAACCCCATTACAACATTTTTTAAAACTGTGAATTATATAAAAAAAGCGGTATGGACTATTTGAAAAGGCTATTACGTATCTTAGTGTGCAAAGAATGAAAAATGAATATCAAAATGAACTAAAAAACCGTTACTCTCATATTTTATTTAAACGATGCTCAACCGGCAAAATGCGGTTATACGTAAATGAAAAACTCTTACCGGACCTCATTCTTATTTGAATGAATCAAACCCAGCTAAACCTAATACCAATTTATCTATGCTTAAAATTGCTCAAAATTTTCAACATCCGTTTTAATAAGCGAGTTGAAAAATCAATTTTTCATTCCGAATAAATGGAATATGTGTATATATTTATTTGATAAATATGCATAGCTTGATTATTTAAAATCATCTCTTTTTGGGTTATATTTGCAAAATTCCAAACTAAGTTTATAAAGTACCATTATTGTATCATTTGAGCTCTACCCGATTTGCTTCAACGTTTGTCGTCATTTGAGGATGACACATTTTCCTCACACTTCCGTGTTCAGTGCCAATTTCTCACAAATTGCAATTAATTAGATTTCCGCTTCTTTCACCTTGTGTTCAACGATTTTATTCTGTTTCTACAGACGAAGAACAATTTCAGATGTTCAAAATCTATTGCACTTACACATATGTTTATAAAATGTTCTTATTAAAAGCTCTCAAATGCGAATAATCGTATTTAATGAAAAAATCAAACAACTTTGTTTTTAATATGTTTCTTGCATTATTGCTTGCAGTTTTAAATTTTATCAGTCAAGTTGCCCTAAATATGTGTCAAGATTAAGACTAATTGATTGATTTCTAAATTTTTAGTGCGATGAATTTATTCTTATATTTTTGCAATATTTATCATATTGCAAACATAAAGTTGTATTTAATCACAATTTTTTAAATTTATATCTTCGCAGTTTACTTTGAGACAAAATGTCTCAAGATTCCAACGTGTAATATAAAAGTTTTGAATGTTTCACTTTTTCTCATTGTTTCTACAACTTTTTCTTGATCATAAAATCTTCAACGAAAATAATTAGAAGAAGAAGTTTTCAATACTATCTTTCATTTAGAATTATTAATTAAGCTTTCAGACCATTGAAGCGAAAAATCGGAATTATAATTAATTCGAATAGTAAAGCTTGTCATATGTATTCCGCATAATAGGTAAAAGTGAATCAATTCTGGACAAAAAACTTTAAGTCCCCAATAAGAGCGAAACTGGTATACTGAATGAATCGCTTTTCTGCACTACTCAATACTTAGTTTATACTGACAAATCTATGTAATAATGTGTCTGGTGTTTATATTAAGATCACAAACTTGATTAAACCAGTTCTACGATGTTTTTGGTGTTTTTGCAATAGATTCCAGACCTAAACCTCAATCCTCATATATATTCCGGTCAGGTAATATTTTGTAGTTTCTCGGTGCCATCTTATGTGCGTATGGATATTAAATCAGAATACGAGGCAATATAAAATGATGTATTTCATAGGTCTTATCCAAACCAACTCACAATATATACTGTAATTCAAACCTATGAATTGTAGCAACCACGTTATTTTCTAGAATACGTTGTTTGATCTTATATGATTATTGATACAATTTTTCTTGTCATATGCACACGTGCGGCAGATCTTATTTAGATTTCAATATTTGTACGCAAACATTTTTTGTCATATATGAAATTTGAAACATCTTTCTGGAAAATGTTTTTTTTAAATTATAATATACACATAGAAACAAAATATATTATTTAAAAGTACATGTTGCACGACAGGGAATAGATTATTTACCCTTTTCTCGAGTTGCGCTTCGAGATGTTTGCATCCGCTGTCTGCCTTATCTGTCCAGATATTTCGACCTCCAGATATGGAAGTCTTTTTCAATGTCAAATTGTTTGTGTGAGTTTCTTTCCATTGAAAAAGACCTCCATATCCGGAGATCGAAATATCTGGAAAAATCAGGTTAACAACAGATGCAAAAATCTCGGAACGCGACTCGAGAAAAAGGTAGGTTACGCCGTAGCACCACTGCAGAAAAATATCTTTTTTTAAATTTTGTAAATTGTAAATGTGTCTAAATAAGAAAGCGGGTTCCCATATATCTGCATTTTAAAGATTAAACATGTTGCGGTGTTTATTTGAATGATATGCCCAACGCTGAATGTCGAATCATAATTTAGACATAGCACTATTATCCTTTAAACCACACAGAATGAGTTTGTACCTTGACAATCAGCTCCGGAAATTACCGTTACCATTTATAATTCGAAATAGCAATGCTGATGAACTATATGTCAATATAAAGATAGTTCTGTTTGATAAAAATTTCTAATTCTGATATCGCTTGCTTACAAATAACTTACTGAGATTTATGAATTTAAAAAAATTTAGGCAAAAGTTTAGATTGCCTCTAAGAGTAAACATGAAGCTGATTTGTAGTTCTATTAAATATTAAACAGAACATCTTTCAAAATATAATTAATTGACAACCATTTATTATTAAATTTATAGCACCAAATCATAAAAATACTAAGTTAAAAAATATTTTCTTGATTCAAAAGGAACGCATATAATTTATTTTGTTTAAAATAAACTTTGCAATGTGGTATATCAAAAAGAAATACACAATTGTGTTTTCGAATAATTCGAGTGCAGAGGTTGCTTTCATTAGATTAAATTAAATGTAAAACAATCTCGTTAAGATTGCAGTGTTCGGCAGAACTTCTCTAAACTTCATTTTTTAATTAGTTCTTTGCAGCTATTGTTCGCTTTTTTAATGAAAATAATTTTTATTTGAAAAGATCCCATATTTAGCCTTAGCTATAATGATCAAGGTATTCTCCGTTAGTCTTTAATCAATTCAGTTCAATCGCTTCAACAAATTTTGGACAACTTACATGTAAATTGGGGCGTTTTTGCAAATATGCACATTTAGTATGCACAAATTGCATGAAAACATTCAAAGTGGAATGAATGGGCAAACATGCAACATTTCTTGTCAAAATGCCTGACATAATTTCGATGGCTTCTGCTAACAATCAAGTTGTCTTTTATTTAGGTGTTCTATCTCTGTAAAATGGACAATATCATTTTTATTTGAACTTAAACGTTTTCTTTTTTTGAAAAATGTCAACATTGAAGACATCTTTAATAAATGCACAATAATGCATGCAAAAACAATATTATGCATGGCAACAATCTTTACACTGCATGATGAAGTAACTCAGGCGAAATTGATGCCCACACATATTGCAAGGCTTATTAATTCTAGCCCAAAAGATAATCAACGTTAACACAGTTTAAAAGACCATTTAGGAATTTTTTTGTGAGAAACATTCTTTGTAGGTGGAACTTTATGTAAGCATTTGCATAATTATATTTTATACTTAAAATGAATGAACCATTTATTCCAAGATGTGAACATTAAAAAAAATTGTCTATAGTTGGCGCCTTCCCGAACTGTGCAGCCACAAACGATGATTTCGTAAACATGTGTTAACATGGGTCCTACAAAGGTCCAAGCGAAATAGTTTCAATTTTTCGATTTTATAGAAATTTATGGACTAATATTAAAAAAAAACAATTTTATGTTTACTTTCTTTGTTTATCACTTTCTCTTGCGATTCAAAATTAATTCTGGTATTTAATTTCCGCCCTAAATCAGTTGATAAGATTGGACGAAAGCGATAATGTGCAATATACACCATTAAAAAATTCATATATGAGTATAAATGCTTTACTCATTTTAAAAATAATTATCCTACAATAGTTGCCTTAAAATGTGCTAAACTATGCTTTATACACTATTTGCCAACGTTTGCACATCATTTAGTGGCAGAAGATTGAATTTCAAATGGAGTATTAAAATTCTAAGCATTATTTACATTCACATAATTAGTTAATACTAATTCAAATACCCTTTACGCTATCTAACATAAAAAGCAGGTATGACCTTTAATTAATTAAATTCATACAAACTGATGCAAAATTGCGGGTAAGTAAATATGGACATTAACCTCTTTCGCTCTGATTACACCTAGACAAATGAGCAGATAAGAATGCACTAATTTTAAATCGTCTATCTATGTATATATATCCTGGGTTTCCTCAATGCAGCCAATCAGAATCAAGTAAATTGGTGTACTAAATAAAATAAAATAATCGTAAATGACTTACTCTCACTTTTTATCACTTTTTTATACACAGACAAATTGTCATATACCTACAAAATTAGATTGACTAACTAGCGTACATAAAGGCTAGGGAACCGCCAAATCACTCAGTTATGGCAATTTTTGCAAAAGAAGAAAAAAAATAGATAAGCGAAAGTTAAGCATGTCTTTTTTGTGTACTCGTCCGTTGGCGTAGATTTTCGGCAATTATTTGTAATTCTTCATGAATTCTAATTTAAACACTGCGTCAGACTGTGGTGGAGATATGGGCTTTTAAGAAGCACATATGGTAAAATTTCGGTTATTAGGTATATCACCCAAGGAGTATAAAGTGGGAAGAACCAATTTATTGAATGTTTAAGGTCTATTTCGACGAAAAGTAAATATTTTCAAAAGAAAGAGAAACATCACAGATATTTTGAGTGTGGTATCATTGTGATCTTGTTCTAAAATTTACAATTCATTGTCACTTCTATTTTAGTTCTTTCAAACCGGATAACTGTTAAATGAAATAAAACGTTTTAAAAATTAAATCAGCATTTAAGAACAATATATGCGGTCAAAAGTTCGACGGAGTTCGTGCGATCATTACATACTATATGCCTCACCTCCTAATTTGGCGCACAAATTTGATGTTCATACATTGCGAACATGGACAAAGATAAATAGGGATAATTAGAAAACATGTTTTCTTTTATGAAGGCCAAATAATCATTCATGTTAATTTGCGGTTTTCCTGCACATACTTGCCAGATAGTGGATAAGAAATTAAAAATGGGCATATATTTAATATTACAGTTTATATATCAGCATACATCCTGTAAAATATAACCAAACAAAAAAAAGTAAAAAATATTCAGTCAAAACTAAAGGAATGACTTTTACCATGTAGCCTGCATGATTAGTTTATTGTATGTGCAATGGATAATAATAATAGTTAACTCATGTAGTAATTATAAGTTACCATAACGGTGTGGATATTATCTATGTAATTTAAATTATACTTTGATACGGTAAACGATCCCGAAAAACAACACTTTTTAGTCATTTCTCAACATTATGTATTGAGCAAAATTCCTTTGAAATTTTAAATTTGTGAGTACAAATGCTGAAATATAATTCTGAGAGGGATAGTTATGCTTTTTAACTACATCGTTTCAAGCATTTCTACTAAATTGACCTTGTTTGTGAAAACGCTTTGTGTAATATGAATCATATTATTCTTATTTTTAATTATAAGTATTGTACGTTCAATCTGTTCATTCATAAAATGTTTATTTTAAAAATACTATCATGCGCCATTAAATTCATATAGCTTACTTGTTTAAGAAATAAATATAATAAGAAATAAATAAATAAATGTGAATTTAAAAAGGCAAACCTTAGGTATTTTCCTCAATAAAATTCAGAAAGTAAATAGATTTTAGCTTAGTTATGGACTATTTTCTTTGGGTTAAATATAATTTAGCAGTATATATTGCTTATTGGGTGGAAGAAGGCAGATGTTTTCCAATTTAAACTTAATCAGGTATGTTCAATAAAACGGTAAAGTTTAAGTTTGAAAAATTAATGGTGGCCAGGCCCTGTTCTTCCATGTCCATTATTTTTTATGACATAAAATAATTTCTGCTTCGGATTATCTTAATAAGCATCTTAACAAAAATACTTTAAAATACTTAAAATAGTAATGCACAAACTATTCTACTGGTAGGCGGGAACAAATTTTGTGTGTAACAGAAAATGCGAGGCATTTCAAGGAAGAAACACCGCTAAAATGTAAGAAAAGTTGAAAAATGAGAAAACACTCACATTTTTCTACAGTTTACGATAGAACAGTTGGCAATTAATCTTTGAGTGTAGGGTGATCATGAACATATTGACCGCCAAATATGTACGTTATTTTAAAAAAAAAGTTGATGGAGGGTAGAAAATCGAAATTTAATAAATGGTATTTCTCAGAAATAGGAATGGAGTGAATGATTTAGAGGCACTGACTGAGTCATATATTATAAAAAATGAATAAAATGTGCATAATTGGAATAATTATGGCATTGATATTGGCCAAAATTAAGAATTTTTCCTGAAGATCATACGCCTGTTCAAAGGCTTTAAAATATTCTTTCATCGATTTCCACATTAAATATACATATTCTGCTTGCATGTAAGTTAGAACAACCAAAGCAAATTGGTAACAATTTAACGATGAATATATAAAAAATATAACCAAATTAGAATATTGATCTCCATATTTTGCAATAGCAGAAAAATATTTCGTCAAATGAAAGAACGTAACGTTAGCCAAGTATATGTATAAATGTATAGGCGAGTATCTAAATATAAGCACACTTCTTATTTGGACATATTAACTGAGTGCCCACATATACCGAAATAAATGTCAGAGACATGAGGAAAATATTACATAATGCCATTGCCATGTTCAAGTTTCTGTGTATTTTTTGTAATAGATTTACAAATGTATATACTATGAGAATCGTTTAAACATTGCATAAGATATAAATCGAAATTCAATAAGTAGACTGGCTTCATTATTTTGAGCAAATATGAAGTCCACTTAAGTTGGTTTTCATCCGCAAATTAAGTGCAGCGTTTTGCGTCTGTGGCACATAGATGAATTGCATGACTTTGATGCAAAGGTCCTATAATTCAAACGCTGACAGCTGCACTTTTAGAGAATACTGGACGAGTACCAATTACAGACCAAACTTGTCTACTTGCTGAATTGCATTTGTAATTTTTCGCGATACTGAGTTTATAATAACGGCATAAATATGATAGAAACCCGTTATTATAATTTTTTAAAAAAATTATCGATTGCTAAGTTTGCCTGGAAGTTGTTTAACAAGCACAGGTTAAAGATGACCAATTGGAATTAAATTTCACAAGCGACATCATGTAAGATACCCAAGGAATATAGGCAAACGAAGAAACAGCAATTGGTATATAAACAAATAGTATATGCTGTGTTTCGATTCGGTGGCAAAAAATTGAGTTGTAAGATTATGAAGCACAGGTTCTCCAATTCAAACGCTTGCCGGTACAATTTCGGAAATTATTTGGCTAGTACTCCTCAAGAAACAAACAGGTCTACTGGATGAATTTTATTTTCTATGTTATGCAATGTGGAATTCATATTCAAAACATAAACGGAAATAAATCCTACTATTGCCATTTTAATAAAATTCACTTCTTCATTTTGCACGCTAACTGATTAAGAACGACAGATCAAAGAAACCAAATTGAAATTTTATTTCGAAGGCGGAATCGTGCAGGCTACTCTTGAAAGATAGATTAACGAAAAAGCATAAGATAGTATAAAACTAAAAATTATATGCAATGTTTAAATTTTTTGGGGAAGAAAATAAGTTGCAAGAATCTAAAGAATATGTCATATGATTCAAACGATGGTCGCCATTTTTTAGCAAATATTGCACGAATACCTGTCCAGAACAAAGTAAATTTACTTGCCGAATTGTGCTTGCTAATTTACGCAATGTTGAGATTTTACTGACGGCATAAATATAAACTAATATGGCTATAATAATTTTATTCAATAACACTTCCTGAGTTTCCATGATATATTTCTAATAGTGACGTATTTTCATTCATGTAAATCGCAACGCTATTAGTTTTCATATTCTTTCATTTAAAATAACAAACAATACCTAAAAACGTGACTTTTTGGTGATCAAGTTTTTTTATATTGGAGTTACGAATTAAAAGAGTAACAAAATGATGTTTGAATAAATTAGAGCTTATAATTATATAACAGATACGAACTAGCATTAAAATCTATTAATGTGCCTCAACTGATTGCCTTCCGTTCTGATCTGTGCCTAACTTGTATAAACAACAATGCTTCGTTCAACTATAGAAAAGTATGCTTATAAAATTGTTTTGGTAACTTCAATTTGCGTTGAAAGAAATTTGTAATAATAGGTTTAGAAACCAATTAAATATTAATATCTACAATGCATATTGTTATTATTAACTAAAAGTTAAATTGTTTACCTAGTGAAATTTGTCTAATTGGCCAGCATCTTTTATGAGAAGTCTTTCCGTGCTACAGCTTTCCTGGTAAATCTTGTTTCTACGAAGTTGATTAATATGATAAATGACATTTGCCATCATATATTAATATTAGGTTATACCAGAAACCTGAAAAACATTTAAAAAAAACACCAGTGTGTTTAAAATAACATTTCATCAAAATTTCTTCTAACTAGTTGCTGCTAAAAGTAGAGTTAGTCAGCAAATTCTTTATTAAAATATTTGAAACTAATAAAATGCTTGGTTTGGTATATTGTCGCACTAGTTGGTCGACAAAAATTAGACATATAATAAGTTCTGGGCTGTTTGCAGAAAATTAAATTATGTATATAAATTTGGCCACACCGAGTCATTTAACTCGATCTTGTCACAATTAGCGCAATTGTTCACAAAATCCTTAAGATTTCGAGAAAATACATGCATTTTATATTTTTTTAATCATAATAAATCCGATGGAATGAATAGAAGAAGAAATAAAACTGGCTTGTTTAAAATTTGCGCAGAGGTAATAAAAAACGTTTTGTCGAACAAATGAAAACATTTTGCGACAGCGGTCTTTGTTAACACCAAGTTAATGCTTCGTCGCGCATTTTTCCTGCCTAGTTAAACAATAGAATTTGTTTGAAGACCTTTTTTCTATCTGCCAAAAAGGCAACCATGCTTTCAATGGAGACAACAAAATTATGCTCTCTAAATTGATGTAAAATCAATACACATCCATGCATATTCGTCATGTATACACACTGTTGCTTAAAATATAAAAGTTAACTAGCTTCGTGTTCATGAAAAATATTTAGAAATACCACTAAAATTTAATAAAACTCATAGAAAAAATATCTGATTTAAAATAATTTAAACACACCACTTTTAAAATCTAGACTCATTTCATAGCTAGCTAGTTTCAGATAAATTAGAATGAATAATTATTTAATAATTACGCTGTAAAAACTTAAGTCTGTTTGCTCAGCTTATTTTAATGTTGGAATTGAGTATCTCTCTCTGCTTAATCCACTAACTTCCTGTTCGTAGGTATTTGTCGAAAAGATTTTTTCTCCACACTTTGTCAGCCGTTCGCTAATGGTTATTTTAATCCCATTCTGTTGCGCAAAACTAACTGTGTATTTTTATATAAAACAAATCTATACATTTAAAACTATTTTTAAAATATTAAAAAGAAATTTACAACTAAATATTCAAAGATTGTGCGTGTGGTGATAATAATTATTCAAATTAAATATGGGAGCGCGATTTAAACACCAATTATATTAGCTGATCATTGCATAATTCAGCGAAGGAAATCCTTCCAGCAGATGGGTTTCGCCCTTACTGGGAACACTCCAAGTAGTGACCATAAATCTTTTCGAATATGGGGCTCGAATTAATGCATATTTGTTACGAATTCGATGACTATTTTTACTTCACAACCCATCGTCATACTAAACAAAAATTTCATTTTGAACGTATACAATATTTCAAATCCCTGGATGTAGGAATCCTGATATATATTGTTAAAGTTTAAGTTCTCGAATTTGATATAAACACCAATCCTATTTTATATACTTTATAAATTAAAAACTAAGAACTTTATAAGGAAGTAAACGCCAGCTATCCAGTAGAATTATTTGGCCTGTATTGGGAACTCTTCATGTACTTCCAATAATTGACACTCGGACGGGACTCGGACCGAGGCATAATTGTTTTAACGTCTGTGCCGCTTACAACTTCACCACATAATTATAACTTCCGTTTTTGGTTAGCCTTTGCTTCAGGTAGGCAGTAAGTAGCATCCTTTCAGAATTAAGGTTACAAATAGCGACAGCAAACTTTCGTTAAATGACAGAAATCACTCAGATTTTTTGGTATAGTGTCAATGAAATTTACAATTAATTAATCACTGATTGTGCGTTTGGTGATAATAATTTACTAACAAATATACATTTTTCTGAATAAATTAAGCATTGTGTAATAGAGTTTTTTAATATAAAATTCAAAACTTGGTTTTAAGTAATTTTATCACAAGCGAGAAAACAATATTTGTTTAATTGTATATAATTTAGCTCAATGCCACGTGTCTAAGCAGGGCAATTTTGGGAAGCAATTTAGAAATTTAGATCTAGATATATGTTATATATAGGCTAAACAAATACTTAGTATATAACTGAAAAAAACGTCTGCAGATTGTGACATGGTGGCTCAGAGGTTACAGTCACACATTCGAAAGGAAGACGTGCCCAGGTTCGAGTCCTGTCCACTGCAAATTCCGAACAGTATATTAATAGACCGAAACCGGAGTACAAGATGAATTGCCTTTTATAAATTAAACAGTGGTTAGTTTACACCAAAAATTTACAAATATTAAGTGATTGGTATTTAAATCACGATTGCAACTTCGATTTAACTAAATTAATATAATAATAAAAAAGAAAACCTTAGAAAGATTTTATTATGTTAATTCGTTTTATCGATTATCTTAACATTTTTGAAATAATATTAGAAATAATTTTTATGGAGCAGATATTGGACATTTAAAAGACAAAATAAAAGCTCTATTCAATAAATAATTTTAAACGTCTATTTTATACAAACAATAGTTCCGTTAAACAATAAGTTGTCAACATAAACTATGCATTGAATAAGTTAGCAAACGCATTTCATCTAGTAGACCGGTTTAATCTTTATTGTGAAGTATTACTGTACTGTCCAGAATGTTTGCCGCGGACAAGGATCGAACCTAAGCACTTTTTAAAGTTTTTTGCTCTATCCATTGTGCCTTCCTGAAGCAAACTGCACAAAACTTTTGGTTATGTGTCAATTTATGATTTTGGTTAGAATTTCCTACAAGCGAAGCATTTGGGGCATCTAATTTTATACCTAATGATAAAACTAGTCCCCCAATCCATAATTATATAACAGAAACCACTCTAGATAGAGAAGTGATATTGAGTTAAAAATATATACAGTTAAATAATCATTGATTAGTGGTTCTTATAACAGTAACTCTAAATCAAGTTGCAAATCTTATGTAAACTAATATATTTTATGCACTAATTCGTTTATACAGATATATATATATACTTTTTAGCAAAATAGTTTTCACCAACTGCATATCTAATTATTATTTAATTTAAATTTTTTTCGACACTATGCTACTTCCACAACGTGCTCTTTGGCATTTAACAAAGGTTTGTGATCGATATTTGTGACTTTACTTCTGAAGAGGTGCCACTTACACTACACACAGGAAGAAACGCCTAAGAGAAATTATAAGTTAAATGTGTGTGTAGTCTGACTCAGTGGGGAGAATCACGGGCTGTGAAGTAATCATACCTCGTTCAGAGCCGCGGTCACTGCAAAATTCTTGAAGGAACTTGCAAAATATCCGAATACAGACCAAATCGGCCTACTTGATGACTTGCGTTTGCCATATTATACGATGCTTATTTTATACTGATCCAGGTGCATGAAATGGATGGGTATTTATATCAAGTTTGATAAATTTACTTTAAATATTTTTATTCCACCATCCACTAAATCAATAGATTTTTAATTGTGCATATCTTCAACCCAACACCACTCGGCTGGTAGCGTGGCGTTTGTTCTGTACTGAGAGTTTGCGAGCCTTTGTTGAACATTATTTCTGAAGAAATACCACTAATAACCCACCTGAGGGAAAGGCTAACCAATAGCAGAAGTTAGTAGTCAAGTGAAATTAGTTTCTTTTCCGAGTTCTAAGAGTGGCATATTAGGTAGAGTGACGAACTCCGAAACGAAGTTTCATATGTTTGAGCTGCGTCCGCGGCAAACTACCTGGACAGTACTATAATACTTCTCAATAAGAAAAAACCGGTCTGCTTAATGAATTACTTTTGCTAACTTAAATATGGCCAAGTATTTATTGACAAATTTGTGTATAATGGAATGGATGGTTGTAGGAAATAGACGTTTGAAATTTATGTCGCTCCTTGAAAAATGGGATTTTAGAAGCATATAAAAATTAATTGTATGTTCCATAAAAAGTTATTACGAATATTTTTCCAGAAATATGAAGGAAATAATAGAACAAAAAGAGTGCCGTAATGCAATGCTTAAAGATTATTGTGTTTGATTTAGGCAATTAAATTATATGTGTGTTAATTTGAATCAAGGTTGCGAACTTGTACTCTCCAATTACATGATATATGCATATTTGTCAGTTTTATCTAAGCATTGTATAATGTGCAAAAGACAATTCATCCAGTGGCCAGGTTTCGTCCTTATTAAGAACTCTTCACTTAGTTTTCAGAATTTGCCCCGGAATGCACTTGAACCTATTGCTGTAAAATCTGATCCACCCTGCCGCACGCTACACGCAACGTTTAGTTAAATACTAAGGTTTTTTTGATTATCCTTTCTTTCAGGTAAAGCCTATGAAACATCTATTTAGACATAAATTTCCAAATAGCCATCCCAGAAACTGTCATTATATTGCCGACATTAAACTACTTAGGGATGTAGTATTGAAGTGAAAAATTTTATACCTAAATGTCCTTGGTCAACCAAACTTTCGTTTAATTACAGAAATGTTCACTTCAATAACACTTCCCCAGAATGTGCGGAATTCGGTCGATAGATAGAGACTTGGGCTGGTTTGCTGCAAATTTAGGTTTAAATTAATCTCATATAGGCTCCATATAATGGAACGCCTTACCAAGAAACATTTTTTTTGTATATAGCAAAAAACTGTGCAGCATGAGGCAGGGTGCCTCAGTGTTTACATCAACAACCTTGATTTAAATAAACAAATATTATCACCTCGCGCGCAACCGATGTACATTCAAATATTTAAATGAAAGTATAAAACTGATAAAGTCTTTAGATCATGATTTTGTTTTTGCCTATTTTTAGAAATAATATCCTGCTAATTTGTGTGCTGGCGTAGTTTAAGTTAAAAATTGAAGATATAATTTAAAGTGACATTTAAAATTTTTTAGAGATTTACATCCACAAACATATTATTTACTTAAAAGGAGTTAACTTGTTTTATCACAAATAAATTAGGCAGTTGCTTAGGAATAAGGATTATTTTGGAAAAAATGCTAAAATTTTGTTTTATTTCTGGTAAGAATCCACATTCCTCCTTGTTAAAATTTCTCCGTGTTTGGTTTTATAGTGTACAGGATTACAGAGCACCATTTTTATTATCTCTAACTAAGCTGTTATTCTGTGTTGTTGATTTCAATTCAAACAGAATTGGCAATATTTTTGTGCATGTTTATGAACTTAATTTCCGTTTAGCGAACTGCGACAAATTCTGGCCAGTACGTGATGAGTTCCCAATAAGGACGAAACCGGACACCTGGATGAATTTCCTTTCCTTACTAAACAATACTTAGTTTATATTGACAAATGAAGGTCAGTTGCTTATATCATGATCGCAACCTTGATTAAATAATTTGCCCGCGCAACCAATATTCGTCTAATTAGTAAACCAGATGTTAACAAAGAAACTGGAGTTTAGACTTGATTGCACAAACTTTTTGTGTACTCCGATTCCATTTATTTATTGAAACTTAAACAAAACTGTGATATGACATCCTACTATATTTGGCATAAAAAGCCGTTTTCCTATTTAAGAATGATTCGTCAAACAATTTGTGATTATTTTCAACGAATTTATTTTTGCTTTTCGTTTAAATATATAGATGTAGAAGTGAATCTGTCCACCTTACTGTTACATTGTTTTTAATGGGTTTTCTTACAATATTAGTGAAAACTGAAGTCGAGGCTAAAAACAATGAAAAAACTTAACAGCCTCTTTTCAATCATAACGCAGAACTCTGCTACTTGCAAACGTTCTAATACTTTGTGATACAGATGAAGCATATATCAGCAGATAATGATTAACAGTGCATCATTTCTTTAAAATGTAATGCCAGTTTTTAAAATCATTTACGCCATTGCCATAACAGCTGAAAACGTTGTGTAGTTAATGGATGGACTTCAGGAACAAAATATTTTCAGGAATGAGAACACATTTACAGCGACCATATTCGCCAACGTTTCTGAGCCAGAAAATTCTTTTTTTCATGTGAGATCAATCATTTCTATGTTCTAAAATAAAGAATCATTAATCTTAATTCGAAGAGACCTAAAGAGGTAAATTGAAATTAAACAAATTTAGAGATTTCACAACTAAAACATTTACGATTTAACTAGAATTTAATTGACAAGTTGAAGTTTGGCAACATTTACTCATATTCGTCTAAAAGGAAACTGAGAAATAGAACAACCTGTATTGTCTTATTAAAATTGTTTCAAATTAAATGATTCTGGAAACATACAATTTCCTTAGATATTTTCCTTCGCGTTAAAATGTAAACAATTTTCATGATGCTACAAAACGTGAGAAAACAAGTTTTAAGGAGGAAAAGAAAAATTTGACGTTCGATAGCAAATTATCGATAACTTCTAAGAATAAGATAACTTTATGTCTTTTAAAATTTTCTCTAAGAATTGAATTTGGTATAAATATTAAATATTTGCCAAAGTAAATAACTTTTAAAACAAAGAAGTTTGGACTCTGGCAATTTAAAATATGAGAACATTCAAAAAATAGTTTAACTATACTTTTAGAAAGTGCCAAGTCCTCGAAACAGAATAAAACCTATAAATATTGCCAAAAATTTAAGGCGGTAAATCTGAACAGTTTCAAAATCAACTCAGTTCACTTCCAGTCCAATGGTGAAGCATATGCCGTTTTCTAAACAAAGTAGAAGAAAAGGTTGAACGACGGAAATATAAAGTTAATATTTTATATAGGTGCACAAAACAAACCTTTTTTATTCTGAAGTTAATACATTACAGCCATCCTAATTGTCGTCCAACTGTATGGCTGCTGTACGTAAATGAAAGAATACGCTAAGAAAAGCTTGGAGAAACTATTCTTGTTAAAATGTTCAGATGAATTCACGAAACTTTGTTACGCTAATTGCGGTTTATCAGTTGGCCCTTCAGGAAGTTCTGATGTCAGTGAAGAAGAACGTTTTGCAGTTTGTGTTGCAAATGCGAGGATGGAAAAATATAAATAAGTCTGATATGCGACACAACATGGCTATCTGATACTTGTTTGCATAACAATTGATGATTCCAAGTTAGTTTTATAAAGCATAAAAATTATATCAATAGCACCCAAATAAAATTGTAGAAATGTTTAAAATAGTCTCTTATTTTCTACAGTAAGCGTCCTAATCAAAAATAAGTAAATGTACCATTAGGTACATAAGGAATTTATGAAATACCATAGAAAATCGGTATTTTCATGCGTAAAGTTGAAGTCTTATGCCAAACCAAGGTGAGAACTGCTTCAAAATAAATTGACATGTTTTTAGACCAAATCTTGTTCGTTATAATTTAATAATTGTACGCATAAATTACTTGAAATGTATAGCGATATGCAGTCATAGCAGAATGACCATCTTTATTTAGAAATTTATTAAAATTAGGTCAAGGTGCGATATTTTGAATAAAAGAGCGGTGGAAAATTGCTACAATACATTAGAAACACACTGTTATCTAAGGAAAGTTAACGACGATTTCATAATTCAGAATCGGAAGCTAGAACTAGCAAAGTATGAAAAATATTTGAAAAAGATTGGCTTATTTGTGAGCTTATAAAATAACAATTTGTTAATCAATTATTAGCAGTAGTATCTTTCAAAATTTTTCCATTTTTAGTTATCTTATTGTAGATATTTATTTATAGGTGTTATTTATCTCACACCTAGTAGTGTGTTTTATTCTTAATTATCACTGCAATGATCACTAGATTTACCAGTAGTGTATTTGTATTATTTTCTCACCTTCATAGCCACTGAGGTCACCCCTCATTACGTCATTTCAAATGGTAAGAATGAATCAATTAGTCTATCGTGAGAAAAATATAATTTCAAATTCAGCAAATGTAGTTTGCATTATGCGGATTTACACTTGTACAAAACTATATTTCACCGAATACCGAGCAGCTGTATATATATATATATATATATATATATATATATATATATATATATATATATATATATATATAAACTTAAGCGAATCGCGCTTAAACCGTGAAACTTCAGTAGCTATTGTGAGGTTATGCTGTGATTGTTAACGGTAGCGCGTTTATAATAAAAATTTTCCGCTTCCTATTTTAGTTTCAATAAATAATATTTGACGGACATTCGACCCAAATTTAACTCGGAAGTGACTTCCAATAAATCTGAATTGAAAGAAAGACGTTAAAAATCAATCGTTGATCAGACTAGGATCGCATAATAAATATTGGATTTGTTCTGCGCATTACACAGCATTACTAAATTAACAATGCATTGAATCAACTCAATTTAAATTGTAATTGATTTGGAGGATTTAAAATTTTCTTTTGTTTTATATGCATAACTTAAACTAATCATTACAAATTTCGTCCAGATAAAAATCTGCATAATTTCGTTATGCTCCACTGAGACTTTGTTTCAGAAATGACGCACTACTTTAAAACGATAAATGGAGATTTAAAATAAACCATAAAATTGGAATCGAGCAAGTATCAAATTCTGTTGAAATGCTGAAATTCTAAACAAATTAAGTTGTACAGCCTTCTTCAAACTGTTAGTAGTTAAAGTGGAATTATTTTCGCCCTTGGGTGAGGCTAAACGCTAAAGATATCTGACGGGTAAGGATAAATTCACACAAAAGCACGAAAACAAACACACACGCATGGCAACTTATGCTTGTTTCTATTCTCGTAATGTTTGGCAAACGTATATAAAAATAAATGCTTAACTTGAATTTCAGATGACGTTAGTCTGAATTATAGTAATTTTAGTGTAATTGCAAAGCACCCATAAATGAGATTAAGACTGTCAACATAACTTAGGTTACAAACAGTTAGCTTCGAATATAAGAAGGATTTTTTGTATGCAATGAAATACTACACAGACCCAGTCAGACAGACTGGTATGTATTAAATCCATTTATAATCAAGAAATCAGGACAAGAAATCGGTCAGAGTGAAAGTCAACAATTTGTAAAGATATGTTGCCCATCTGCCCATTAAAAGTTTGGTGTAAAACCTGGCCAATACAACGAGGAAAATAGTAAACTGCAAATTTTGGAGGGACTAAGTTAGTTATTAGCACAACAACGTTCAATATTTAAAACTTTGCAATGATTATCTTTTAATTACAAAGTTTTGCAATCATTTAATAAATATTAATGAGTTAGTTTAAAGGATGATTTGAAAATCGACTTTGTCATTGTTATGCTAGATGTAAAGTTAATAATTTATTAGGTTTTGTAGTTGGATAGTTAATCAGTCAATTAATAACTTAAATAAATAAATTGTTAGGTAGTTAGTTGGTTTGACAGATAGTTAGATAGTTCATTCTTTATTGAATTAGATAGTTAATTTATTAGTTAGCTAGTTAGTTAGTGAGTAAATAAGTTAATTAATTAGTTAGTTATTTAGTTGGATAGTTTGTTAAGTATACAGTTAGATAATTTGTTAATAATTCAGTTAATTAGTTAGTAAGTTAGTCAGTTAGTTATTAACTAATTAATTTAATAGTTTATTATTTATTTATTTATTTATTTATTTATTTATTTATTTGTATTTATTTATTTAGTTAGTTAGTTAGTTCATTAAATAATTAATAAATTAATTATTTAGTTAGTTAACTAGTAAATTAGTTAGTTGGATTGGTTAGTTAGTTAGTTAGTTGTTTGGTTGGTTTGTTATTTAGTTTGCTAGTTTATTGGTTAGTTAGTTAGTTAGTAGTTAGTTAGTTAGTTAGGTAGGTGGGTAGGTAGGTAGTTAGTTAGTCAGTCAGTCAGTTATTTAGTTATTTAGGTAGTTAGTTAGTTAGTTAGTTACTTAGTTAATTAGTTAGTTAGTTAGTTAGTTAGTTAGTTAGTTAGTTAGTTAGTTATTTAATTAGTTAGGATATTTAATCAGCTATTTATTCAGATAATTAGTGTTTTATTAAATTAATTATTTAATAGCTAGTCATTTATGTAATAAGTAGTTACAGTTATTTTATTTTTTAGTAAGCTATTCATTTAGTAATTTAAATACTCTTTATTTTTTAGCTCCTAATTATTTTCTTGCTAGTCTTTGGGGCAGATAAAATATACCTTAGTGTGTTATTGACTTTAATGGTTTAATAATTTATTATTAAATTGCAAAACAACTGAGTCATATTGTGTAATTTAGACAAATTTGGCTTTATTTAGAATGAATTTATGTTGAAGGATAATAACAAATTATGGCAAAGCGTATTTAAGAAAACGCATCAAATTTGCATAAACTTATCATATTGTCTCTCATTTCATGAATACAGTTTGACTTCAGAATAAACGTAAATTACGCTATTCAAATTTATTTATAGCTTAGAAATTTGGAACACATTTATGTAGATGTAAATTGTAGAAAGTGTCTAATATGCGTATTTCTAAATATATCGAAATATTTAATGGCATTTTCTTAAGCTTTAAAGTTATTTTATCTATAGTTTGAGGTTAAACATTTTAATGCTTTTGCAGAGATATCTCTTTTAGCGTAAACTTATCACATGATAAAGAGTTTCCTCTTATTTGCATTTACAACGGCATTCTTTTTAGTGATTTCAATGACATTTGCAATTAGGCATTTATAGAACTCCATTTCTGTAAATTGGTGCAATGTAGGCAAAAGCACAAGGCATCTCCAAGTTAAGTAATCTTTCACCTGAGTATGGAAAATGTATCTTACTAAAGTGAGCATATTTATAACGTTTGCACGTAAAAAGTAGGTAGTATTATAAGACTATATAAGCAAACACAATAAGAATATGACAAACACAAAATCCCCAAAGTTAAATAAATAGAACTTTTTTTCTAAATTATTTTTTTTTGAATTTGTTAATCGCCTTTATGCCATTTGATCATAAGTTTCCGTTTTGGCTTGATCTAACTCAGAGAAACATTAAACGAAATCTACTTTAAAGCAAATAGAAGGTGCGTTCCAAACAAAATACCCAAATATTTCACTGCAAAATACTCCGTGACAAAAGTCGTATTACATGTATTATTTCTTTTCATTTCCCATAAATTCTTTAAAAATTTGTTGTGATATAAAACTATTTGTTAATTTTTATAAACAAACGATAAAGTGATTTATAAAATGCAGATTATTATTCAAACCAATAAAACAAGTAAAGAGCTATTTTTTACTTTACTTTGGACAGGAGAGTGATTTTTTGTAACCATTCTTTTACAAATTTGTGAAAGAAAAAATGAAAACACGCGAGTTTATCTAGCATTTATTCTACGGGAATTTTGAACGTTTGTTCAATTTTAGTTTTTGATTATAAAACTCAACTACTTGCCTAGCACAAAAATGTTTCCTTTAAGGTTTTTCAGGATTTCCAGCTCCTCATCAGAGAGCTATGGAATAATGACTAACATCAGATCAATAAAAAAATGAATGATTGCGCAGTTGGTTGCAAAAATTCTTTAATTCAGTTATGTGTGCTTCAATTAAACACCAGTAAAGTTTTATTTAAACAGTCTTCGAACAACATAGCAAAACCACCCTCAGTTACACGTAATGACGCATTTTGATCTTTGAAGTAAGCGCCAATCCCATTGTATTTGACCACTCTTCTAACAAAATTGCTAAAGTAACTTCAGTCGCACTTACTGATGCGTTCGACCTTCCATGATCATCATGTTACGACAGAAAACTGACTAGCGAGGACCAAATTAAATTCATATATATGAAGATAATAATTAAACATGCGTCCCTCACATCTAGTTCTCTCACATAAATTATACTTGACTACGAATGTCGGCTGTACAATTTCTATGAAGTCTCGAACAACATTTTTTGCAGCAGTCATCACATGTACATATAGGTAATACAATTAAATTGATTAAATCTCTGGAACCAAGAAACTGCTTATTTCAAGAAGTATAAGTTACTTTTTTGTTGTTGCCAGTCCAATCACGTACATTTAATGTTAAAAAGAAATAAATGAACACAACGTTTAGGCCAAAAAGTTACTAAATTTTGCATATTTATCTCATTATTTCTGGCAGTTGAAAATTGGCAGCATGTGCCACTATTGCCAATTTCAACCTCGTAAAAAAGACCTTGCTCATTTAATTCTAAAATACAATTATTTATGCTCAATATAAGCTCAGCTATATACATAACGTGTGATGCACGATATGTTAAATGAAAAGAAACCACTTTCCCACATAGCCTATTCTTTCATTGGTTTCTAAATTTAAAATTGTCAAAAATTGTTTTTCCAATCAAATTGTAAAAAAGCTGCAAACATCGCCTTTCTGTTTTTACTGTCACGTTTTATTTTCACTAAGAAAATTTAAACACCAGGGGTAAGCTTGCAGTGTATTGTCCAGGATTTACCGCAAACATGGCTGCAGTCAGGGAGCATTTCTTGCACAGTATGGAAATTACTATTTCTCTTTCTTTCTCTCTTTCTCTCTTTCTGTCATATATTTTTCCTCATAAGGAGCAATATATATATATATATATATATATATATATATATATATATATATATATATATATATATATATATTCGTGTACCTTCCTATATTGCAAAATCAAAAGAAAATTTTATCAGATACAAGAAAATTTCTCATTATTACTCAAGTATCTACTAATAGACATATCTTTATATAAAAATTTGAAAACAAAACAATATAAAAATATGTGAACATAGAGAATAATAGAAAAAAACGGAAACCAATCAATTGCTAGCGTCGCATCCAGTTCCAAACTCAATTCCTGAACATACTCCTTCTACTTGCATAGATAGAAGCTGCAATTTGTTTTTATCCATAAAGGCTTCGTATGTGGCTAGCTCCCTTTTTATTTATTGCATTTAGTAATTATTTTGAATGCTACGTCTGGTGAACATACGTGCGATGTTTCGACGATGTGCAGCGCAATTTCAGACATGTATTCATCATTTCATTTAAAAAAGCGTTAAAGTTAAAATGATCTCTCATTCGAATAATTAACCGTCTTTTCGATCGGCCTACGTAAGTTGATCGACAACTTGCTCAGGTATATTGGTAAATAATATTTGATATCGACATTACGATCGACTAGACGGTTAATTACTCGAATGAGAGAACATTGTAACTTAGACGCCTGTTTTAAATCAAATGGTGAATACACGGCTGCAGTTGCGCAGCACATCGTCGAAACATCGCACGTATGCTCACCAGACTTAGCAACCAAAATAATTTCTAAATGCATTAACAATAGGGAGCTAGCCACATTTGAAGTCTTATGGATAAAAAAAATTGCAGCTGGATTTATTCAAGCAGCAGAAGCATGTTCAGGTATTAAGCTAAAACTGAATGTGACGCACGCAAGTAATTGGTTTCCGTTTTTTCACATTCTCTCTATGTTCCCATACTTCTGCCTTGTTTTGCTTTTTCCAGTTGCTATGAAGATATGTTCGTGGTAGATACTTGAGTTTATAATAAAACAAAAGTTTCTTGTATCTGATAAAATTTCTTTTTGATCTTGCACATATGAAGAGTACAATGAATTTTAGTACAGCTGGCATTTCAAAAGAATACACAAACATATATATATATATATATATATATATATATATGTAAGAACAAACAACGTACTCCATGGAATAACATTTATTAATAAATCTTATTTCTACCGTATCTATTAAAGCCATTATTCTGGATTCGTTAGTATATTCGTTCATTCAATCCCACTGTACATGTTGTAACCAATCTCCTTCGTTATTCTAGCCTTTGTTTTGCGCAATTCTTACCACTACTTTGTGCAATTTAGACCACTCCTTTTGCGTAACGTCATTTGGTGTGTCATCGCTTTCATTGTAATTGCGTCCGTAATTGATGTATGTGTCGCATTTTGCGAAGCGTTGGTTATTTTTTAATACAACTTGAGGCAACGCAACAAAATCGTGGCCAATTTGAAGAAAATCAAACTCCCCAGATAGTAACGCTTAGTGTTCCCTTTGGAGGTGATCGTCCAGCGGAAATTCAAACGAAAAGTACTCCGAGCGACAAAAGCACAGTTTCCATCAATACAGGTGAGAGTGGTGTTCAACACAACAAAACTGATGCGCACGAATGAAAAAGATAGCCTCTCTGTGACGTCAACACCTTTGTCTGTATAAAAATTTAATGTACCTGCAACGCTCAGTACATCGGCAGATCGTGACAAGAGGCTCGAAACTAGAATAAATCAGCATCTCCCCCAAAAAGTATTAAAAAGGCGTGCAGCTCCTACACAAAAAATAGAAATTTTTGAACATGTACTACTCACGGGTCATGCTGTTAGTAGTAACAATTTTTTCATTTCTCTCTACAAGGCAAAAACAGAGAAAATGCTTCTAGCTTTTGAAGCTATTGCAATTAATAAGCTGAAGCCCTGCTTAAACGTGCAGAAAATAATTCAAAAAGAAATTAAATTGGACTGAACAAAGACATGACTGACATGCCTTTAAAAAAATAACCAACGCTTCGCAAAATGCGACACATACATCAATTACGGACGCAATTACAATGAAAGCGATGACACACCAAATGACGTTACGCAAAAGGAGTGGTCTAAATTGCACAAAAGTAGTGGTCTAAATTGCGCAAACAAAGGCTAGAATAACGAAGAGGAGATTGGTTAAAACACATACAGTTAATATACTAACGAATCCAGAATAATGGCTGTAGATACTGGTAGAAATAAGATTTATTAATAAATGTTATTCCATGGAGTAATGTTGTTTTGTTCTTACATTTTAAAAATGGTGAAATTAGAAACTATCAATATATATATATATATATATATATATATATATATATATATATATATATATAAACAGTGGTTACTTCACGTGAATTATTAAATTTATAAAAGCGTAATTGTTTTGATAAAACTTGGTTTAATCAATGATTTCGACCAACTGCTAAGTAAAATTGCGCTTAATAAAGTGAATTGTAAAACCCCAGCGCATACTTCAAAAATTAGGGCGCGTAATATTATTGGAGACGAACGGAGGGCATCTTTGATATGCTGAATATATTTTGGACTACTGTTATGGAAGTCTTGAATTTCTTTTTAAAAACTGCTAGATCGCGCTTTGTTTAAATCAGGTGCTTTTACTTTCCCTTTTTAGCCGGTGTTGATAACTAATTTTCAAAACATGTAATTCTACGTTAATCGCATACGTTTAGATATTGTTTGTGGCGGAGAACTAATATATATGCAAGTATGTATTAGGTGTTGCGAACCTAGTAACAAATTAGTTCAGTTGTGACCAGAAGGATAAACCAAAGGCAGCATGAACGGAAAGTATAATCTCATGCACATTCGTTTCGTGCTTACTGGCGACTCATCAGTAGGAGCCGGTATTACGCCCTTTAACCACTATATATTTGGGTGAAGAATGTGGGATAATAGGACGGTACAATCTCCTAGACGAATGTGTAAACCTGCAATAGTGAAGCTAACATCATATAAAGTCTACGACAATGCGACTTCAACGCTAACTCACACTATATAATATATATACCGAGTCTGTAAAGGATACTAACACTATGGCTATTGTGTTTGTAACCGATACAAACATTATTGTACCAAAAAGGTACATGGTACTAACACTATGGTTTCCGAGGCGGTAAATGGTACCAACTTGAAAGATATCAATTCATGCTATAATTCACCGAATTTGAGAATTACAACAAATTCTGGACATCTGTTACTCCCGTAAATCCATACAATCTGGCCTTGATTGATATCAGTTATCACAGTTCGCGGTAAGCATGACATCATTCAATTCATTATATAACAGTTAAATACTGTTTGTTGCGGAGAATTAATATATATGCAAGTATGTATTAGGTGTTGCAAACCTAGTTACAAATTAGTTCAGTTGTGACCAGAAGGATAAACCAAAGACAGCCTGAACGGCCGCATACGTTTTTGGTTAATACTTATTTGGTCGCAATTTCCTAACCAGTCTCCAGCCATTTTTCGGGCTTGATAATACGTTAATTAATAAAGAAGCAGTTGGATATTTTATAGTGAATAACATGAGAGCTTTTTGACTCGTCAAATTATCAGGATAAGAGTATATTTGGCCTCAAATTGGGCTATCATAAGTGAGACGATACGCGATGTGACCTGAGATAACCTGCCTTTCGCTGGTTCGGCAATGCGCTAGCCATGCGTTGGTGTAATTTGTTACTAGTTACGTAACGCCAAATAACAAAATCAAGTCGTACTTGTTCTATGAATCGTACGATGCATTTATAATTTACGATTTATAGAACGATTTAATAATTAACATAAAGATTTCAATGAAGTCCAGATCAGCCCACCAATATTATAGTTTCTTGCAATATTGAATTTTATTTTGTTCATGGTAACTTTAGGCCAAATTAAATCATATTTAAATAATAGTGCATTTACAGTAGTGATAGATGTAACACATTTTTTAGAATAAAAGCTCAAATTCAGTTCACACGTTTAGTATGATTTATCTTCAGGTGTGTCTGTAATTAAGAAGACTGTATCGAGCTGTCCTCATCTTGACTTTAGTGTTCGCCTTCAAATTAATGTGGTTGAAAAGTTATCTTACAGGATATGCAGATAAAATGCTTTTTTGTTTAAGGAATTTTCAATAATCATCTAATTTAAACATACACATCCATTCAAATAAGGAAAATACCAGCGCATACATAAGTCAATTGGCAACATTAGTCCTGCATTTGTAACGTATTCTTGTTCACAATAAAGTAAGGTAATATTGGATTTACATGAGTTTTTCGGGCAGTAAATGAGGTGTTTGTCTTCTTACGGAAATAAATTCTCAGGAGAACAGAGATTATTATCATGAGCAGCCAAAGCTCAAATGTAATGATGAAACATAATTATTTTCCATTTCCGTTTAAATATTGTTGATTCTGTTGTGTCAACTACGGTGATGTGTGCGGGACCTGATTGATTGTATTTGTGTACAACATTGAATGCGAGTAAATTTGGTAGCTATGCTGGGCATCAGACGCACATAAATTGGCCTTAAATAAAATTGAGTTTGGTAGTTAATGCTAGAAAACCTCAAATTGCATTGACCGATTACATTATTTAAAATTAACATTTAACTTTTTATATTGTGTAAAGCGACGTGATTAACCAAAATTTTGCGACCCAAAATTGGTAAAATAAGGTAAAATATTTAATAAATGCCAAAATTATTTTAGCGATCGTTAATGCGCCAATTAGATATTTGAACGTGATATTTGGTCACACTGAAATTAATATTTCTTGCAAGAATTGCCACAGATGTAAACTATATTCTTGATATCAAAGATTTTTTGTAATTTATGCTAAATGTTAACAAAATTAATTACCAATTCAAATTCAAATAAAATTTCAACATCCGAGAAATGTTCTTTTAAATCAATTGCCCTGCCGATTGGGATGTTTGACATGATCATATTGTCATAGGGAAAATTTAAATAGACAAATACAGGGCGTTTTTTAGAAAAGAAATCCTCTCAGACTTCAATTAAGAACAAATATTTCGAAGTAAATTGAACGCGAATTTTTTAATTTTAAGGTTTACCACTATTTGGTGGTTTTAGCCTGAAAATCTGGCACACATAATAAATTCTAATTTTGCCAATTCTTAGATAACGATAAGAAAGACGATGCGTTTGCGAAATAAATTTTAAGTTAAAACACGACACTTCATCATAAATCAATTATTCAGCAAACGATAACACGATCATTGATTGCACGGGTGTTGATAGGAATTGTTTATATCGAGGTTTAAAGATTTAGATAATCGCAATCTCATTAAATATATATATATATATATATATAAAGTAAAGTTGCCGAATTGACAAGGTTACTTCCTATGGTGAATTCTTCAAAGTAAGCATTTAGCCCCGGAATCGTAAACTATTCGTGGGTCGGTCTGCCCAATCAGCACGCATTTTTCCGGTTGGTTTACTAATTTATATATTTGGTCAGCGATTTTTTTAGGTGGCGGCTATGTAGCATCCCTTTTGACATAAAGTTCCAAACAGGCACATAAACCTATTATTATAAAAAGAGGGAAACACGCCTCATCGATATAAGTTACTGAATTACAAATATATAAGCTTGGACAATCATTGACTGGGCGGGTTGTGAAAAAAAAGTTAAATTGTGGTTGGGACCATGATATATACCAAAAAAATGTTACTATATAATTGGAAAATTTTGTTTAGTGCACGGCAGTTTTCGAAACATCTGCGGCTGCAAGTTTTGACTTTTTTTACGTTATTACCTATTTCATAACATCCTTACTCATGAAAACGTCAGATTTGGAGCTATTTAGAGTCGCATTATGTTAAAAAAGTCATTATATTAAAATTGAATTAGAACTTTAAATGAATATAAAAAGGCTGTCAAAGTTCAAATATTATATTTTTTCTGTTTTAAATAAAGACGGCAGTCCAACTGCACACGCCACCAAAACAACCTCTAAAATATGTTCGGAGAAAAGTAATTTTGTCAGATTTTGAATGGTCAATTTTACAGGTAACTCAAAAATGCATAAGTTGACATTCATTAATCATTCAATGAGAATGGTTTCTTCTTTACTAAATATTCTATTTAAAAAGGAAATTAAGCGAAACAATTTCTTTATAATTTCATATGTATTATTTTAGCACAAAAAGTTATTTTGATAACGAATTTTGTTTTGTGTTTATGAGATAATACTTTTCAGCAGGAATCTCATAAATATTATTCAGATGCTGAGGGAAGTGAAAAACGTTAGCGTATAACCATTATGAAATCAGAAACTGTTCAGAATTTTAAGGGCTATAATCGATATTTTCTTTAAAATTTTACTGGATCGGTCATGTTGTAAGAGAAAATTTTAAAGATAACTATGCTAATGTAGTTAGGAGTTACATGTCATATATAAAATAACAATCAAAATTCTGTTTAGGTTCAATTATCTGAAATTTGTTGTGTTTGATTTGCACATGTGAGCCCCTTAATTTGAGTAAGAGGTGAAAACTCCAACCACAAATTTATGCTACATGTTGATCATTAAGATAAGTGAAATGGAATAAAGACCAACTGTATTTTAGTGATTTGATCTACACTGACTTTCCAGTGATTCTTCCAAACACTGCATATTGCCTATATATTATGAAATTCAAATTATAATCTTCACAAACTACAGCTAGGATACAATTTTACAATAATTGATTGCGCGGTTGGGGGTAACAATTCTTTAAATCTAGTTTTCGAGCTTGAAGTAAACACCAATCCCAATATATTTAACCAGTCGTCAAACAACATAACAAAACTACCGCCAGTCGCAACGCACTGACGCGTTTCGACCTTCAATGATGATCATCAGAGTACGACGGAAAAATGACTATCGAGGATCATACCGCATTAAATATATATGAAAATCAAAGATAGATATGCGGTTCTCACCTCTAGCAGTCTCGCATACATTGAGCCTGATTGAAAATGTCAGCTACACAAGTTCTATGCAGTCCACGAACATAAACTGTTTCCAGCTTTCACCATAAACATATACATATATATATGCAAGACTGCTATAGGAGAGAGCCGCATATCTAAATTTTATTTCGAGATATATTTAATACGGTTTGATCCTCGATAGTCTGTTTGACGTCGTACGCTGATGATGATTATGGAAGCCCGAAACGCGTCAGTGCGTTGCGGCTGGCGGTAGTTTTGTTACGTTATTCGACGACTGGTTAAATACAATGGGATTGGTGTTTACTTCAAGCTCGCAAATTTGATTTAAATAATTGTTACCTCCACTCGCGCAAACAATTATTGTTAAATTGTATTGCCTATATATGTATATATATATATATATATATATATATATATATAGCATATATGTGTGTGTGGTTTATGTGTGTGAGTGGCGAAAGCGGCAAACAGTTATTGTTCGTGACTGCACAGAAATTGTGCAGCCGACATTTCCAGTCAGGTTCAATTTATGCCAGACTGCTAGAGGTGAGAGCCGCATATCCAATTTTGATTTCCATATATATTTAATGCGGTTTGATCCTCGATAGTCAGTTTGCCGTCATACTCTAATGATAATCATGGAAGGTTTAAACGCGTCAGTGCGTTTCGGATGGCGGTAGTTTTGTTATGTTGTTCGACAACTGGTTAAATACAATGGGATTGGTGTTTACAGCTTAGATAGTTCACGACGTCTAATTCGATTTCGTGTGAGTGGCATGGAAATATATCAAGGTAATGTGAACAGTTCTACATTTAAGTCAAATCTGAAAATTTGTTATTTTGATGACATTTTCCTTAGTTTTACCATTTCATATTATCTGATTAATATTTCCTTCAAATTTTTTATGTGCTTCACTCTCAAGTGAATTCTCGTAATATATTTTTAACCCTTCGCATCAATCGAAGGCAAAGGAAAACAAAAAAATATATATGTCAATTAACATAATTATTCGATATATAATGCAGAGGTAAATATGTGCTGAAATGTGAAAATCATTTTTGAATATAATAATAACATACATAATTTTGTACTCTATTCTTTTGCCTATATAAATACATACTGCCGGTTGCAGAAATTCTGCTCAGTACATTATGCGTGGCCAATATGTTCAAACTTACTATTATAAGATTCTGCTGATATACTGTAATCTTAGCAAAGTGAAATGGTTTGGTTCTATAATTTAAGATTTGTGGTAACCCATCGAAGCTTTCAGTTGGAAATGATGCCAAATAGGCTCCACCTATAGAATAAGGAACACAAACAGGTATTTAACTAAACATTAATACTAGTTTTCTACTTGTGTAGCGCAGTTTATGAGTTGAAACAAATGTTTTAATGTTTGAGCCCCCCATAAATAGAGGATTAAACAATATGGTCAACTCGGTGTACTTGATGAAATATATTAACTAACGCATTCAAAATTTAATTTATACTGACTAAATATATATATATATATATATATATTTATAATATTGATAAATTGAAATTCATCTTTTTCATGTTTCACATACTAAAAAGTGAGAATATTTTAATATGACAAGACAGTGTTATAAAGATAATTAAGGTTTTTAGGAATTTGCAGTGTTTCAAAGTAATAATTAGTATAATTATTAAGTAAATGAATTTCAACCTTATGAAGAACCGCATTCGTATTATTTGACGTAGTTGCTACAAGTGGCATTTGTGGCTTCAAATTATTCGGTGGATAGATTGACGCTAAAACATGTATTACGTAAACTGAGACATATGGAAGACATTGGGACTTAGTCGCATGATTCGGTGAACCAATTTAGTGGTTAAATTATATTTTCTATGCCAAAGGCTTTAACAGAGTTTATTTAACCCAAAACAATTTTGAACGCAAATAATATAAAGTGAAGCACTCTTTTGTACGATAAGGTTTTATTTGTCTTCATTAAAGAGTCTACACTATGATTTGTTCTGTAAAACTATTTTAAATATATTATAGACTAAAAAAGAGCTTCATTCGTATAATAACGTGAAGCTGCATACTAATTTACTTTCCGAAATATATCGCTATGCTCTTTCGTTAGCATATTATGGAACCTATTATAAACGTTAAGTTGATGTACTTAAAAAAATCAATAGACGGCATAGATATGAATCAGGAAGAACGAGATTTATTCAGACAATTGATTAATAAAACATCAGAAAACAAAGCATTACTTGAACAATTAGTCAGGCTTTTTTTGTTATTGCAGAAAATTCTTCAATTAAACCGCAATTTCCTATGCCATTCTATAAAGAGTTGTCATTTTATTTTTTTTAAAACATATTGACCTACAGCGACGAAAAATGGCAATTAATTGTTGTAAATAGGATAAATATAGTTTCAATTCAAAGCCAAATCTTCATATCAAGTCGAAGGAAATTTGCTAGTGATATGCATGTTACTTCACGAAGTAGAAAAATAAATACATGTTAAGTTAAGCTAACGAACCAAATAGTAATGAAGATGATCATAGAAGGAGCAAACATTATGCTAACGTGTTACGCATTGAACACGAATTTGGTCAAAAGAGAAAGGATAGTTTTAGAAAAAGACAACCTCTGATGGTTTATCCTAAATCAAATGTAATAGCATACAAATTAATCTTATATTTTTAATAATATTTTTAAGATTAATATGTAGGGAATTTAAAAAATTATTCAAAATTTCAGAGACTGCTACACAATTAAAAGTGTAAAATATTCGTGGAATGCAGGACATCTAGAGCACGTAATGTATTGAAGAAATGAAGCTGATTAGAATGAGAGATAATTGGTCAGAATACGTTTTGTAATTTAGTTGAAATTAAATTGCAATAAAAAATAAAAACAAGAGCAAAATTTATAAAACACGTCAATCAAATACAAATATGAAATCAAATAAAATCATCAACAACAAAGATGACCACAATTGCAAAAATAACACCAAAAGAATAATATTCAAAGAAATAGCAAAAAGAACAACAACAAAGACGAAGAAAACGCCAACAAATAAAAAATCGACAAGAACTAAAATGCTGATTAAAAGAAGGAAAATATTATGGTCAAATTTAAAAGAAAAAGGTAGAAACACCGACGGCAAATGAAAAGCCAACGTTGTGAAATATCACAAAAATTAGAAAACAACAGAATTTTAAAATTGCGTATAAAAATAATGAGACAATTTTCTGAAAGAAACAATAAAACACAAAATTCAACAACAACAAATAAAATAAAAACAATTGTATTAAGAAAAAATATGAAAAATAATAACGATGCAAATACAAAAAAACAGCAAAAGAGAAAATATCAAAAAAATAGCCAGAAACGATGAAAAACGAACAATAACGAAGACAAACCAAAGGCAGCATGAACGGAAAGTATAATCTCATGCACATTCGTTTCGTGCTTACTGGCAACTCATCAGTGGGAGCCGGTATTACGCCTTTTAACCACTATATATTTGGTAGGAGAATGTGGAATAATAGGACGGTACAATCTCCTAGACGAATGTGTAAACCTGTAATAATGAAGCTAACTTTATCTAAAGTCAACGACAATGCGACTTCAATGCTAACTCACACTATATAATATATATACCGAGTCTGTAAAAGATACTAACACTACGGCTATTGTGTTAGTAACTGATACCTTTTTTGAAATCGATGAGTACCGGATACTAACACTATAGTTTCCGAGTCGGTACATGATACCAACCTGATGGATATAAATTTATGCTAAAGTTCACCCAAATTGAGAATTACAACAATTTCCGAACACCTGTTACTCCAGTTAAACCACACACTCTGGCCTTCATCGATATCAGTTATCACATTTCGCGGTAAGCATGACATCATTCAATTCAATATATTACAGTAAATACTGTTTTTTGC
>JAQBSW010004232.1:0-71863 GCA_029291075.1 Eudiplozoon nipponicum
AGATCAACGACAAACATGGTTAATGTTCTAGATAGTTTAGCCATAGGAAATTCTGTGCTCAATCTAGTAATCACGCGACTTACATTTCCTAGTCAGAAATATAATAATAAGCAGGGATCTAGATCCCTACAATCTTTTGATATATACGCCCAAAATAAATAAGGATACAATCACCAGAAGTCTTTTATTCTTATCAAGTCTGTCTACGACGTTCGGAAGATTTCCCAAATGAATGCCATTTTCCTCTGATGGCGGACCAAAACTCAGAACGTAGGCGCAGTGGAAAGTCAGGATCGGGAAACGCATGGCGCAGAATGTAGAAGACCGTACTTTCTGCGCATCAACGGCGCCACTAGAAAGCAATCACGTACATGCCGACATAATTATCATTGAATCCTTTCGACCAAGCTGGACATGCAACAAAGACAACGAAACGAATAATTTCATTTGCAACGAGCAGTCTATTTTCTTATATGACCCGGCCAAGCAATCCAATGAACCTCTGCATCTTTCAAATTTCAAAACCGGAGAAGAAATCATTGTAGACATAGATGCCACAGGTTCTGTTCTCAGGGGTGTTTCCATGGCTGAGATGTCTCGAAGGGTTCTAGGGACAACCGCTACGGGCTAGCCCATACCCATATATGGTTGCCAGCATCGCACTCTCAATATAGGTTAACGTCGTGAAATTTGTCACATCATCGTCACTAAGGTCTCACATCATAAAATAGGCCTAGATTTCTTGTTGAGATATCGGCTCAATGTCGATCTGGCTAATTAAAAGATCTTTGTGTCCTCCAAAGGACTTGAGTAAAGTTTTTGAACAATTTTCTCCGAGCGTTTGGACTTACAGTTCATACAGCCATTCACGGTGCATCATTCAACAGAAATATCATCAGCTCTTCAAAAACACAAGTAGTTGTTCAATCTAAGCAAGTCATAATTATGTGTCTTCAACACGATGCACAATATCATCACAACAGTACAACCTATCGTATTTAAAAACAGACCACTTATCTCAACTATCGGTTATATACTGTTGTGGTTATGATATAAACATTCGACTATTATCATTGAAGATATGCTAGAGAACTAAGACCAGAGGTAGTAATTGGTTCAGAGCTGAGCCTCGTCTGGCTAGAACTCATCATACCCGCTGTGAATCCCAAGGTCCGGGTGGCAAATTCTGGCCAATACATGATGAGTTCCTAATAAGGACGAAACCGTTCTACTGGATGAATTGCCTTTACTACACTATACAATTCTTAGTTTATACTGACATATGTAAGTAATTAATGGTCAGGTGTTTATATCAAGACCGCAACCTTGATTATAATAATTGTTATCACCACCCGCGCAACCAATGTTCGTTCAAACTAATAGCTGCCCAGGAAAAGTTGTCATGAATATTGGAAGAGGGAATCATTAGACCATCAAAAAGTTTATGGGCGTCAACATTGAACTTTGTTTCTAAATCCAGCGGATCATACAAAGTGAGGTAACATCCACATTCGACAATCATTAGCTTGCCATCCCACCAAGTTTTCATGCCCACTCTGGGAATGTGTAACCATAGTAAACTTCACGGGCACGCAGTCCCACATGCCAGTTCTGCACATCAGACTTCAGAGAAAGGATTTCGACTCCATCCATTCTTACAAATCGTTTCCTGGATCATAGACTAAGGCAGAACGCTGAGCAATGAGTCTCCGAGTGTGCCATATGCCAGAAAAGTAAGATCACCTGTCATACTCGTTCTAAGCTGGAACATGTCTCAACTTTTTCACGCCTAACCATTGTCCACATCGACATAGTATATCTGACACAGGTTCGAGATTTTAGCTTCCTCCTAAATATGATTGATAGATTTACTCGGTGGCCTGCGTCTTTACCTCTTGGCACCATATCAGCTGATGAAGTCAGAAATGGTTTATTCTCTGCATGGATAGCACATTATGGTGTTCTTAACAAGGTCATTATTGATAGAGGTACTTCTTCTCATCTTATCATTTTAAAATTACCTTGCGGGTCGTGGGATGCACCTTACGTCAGACGACTTCTTATTACCCCAAATCTAACGGTATGGGAGAACGAATGCATGAGGAACTCAAAACTACATTAGCATCCTCGTTCATTAACGGCAACTGTCTCGGTACATTACCTTTGTTCCTACTTGCTATGCTTTTCCGTATACGTGAATTTATTTGAACGTCTGCTCCACAACTCATGTATGGCATGGACCCCGTTTACTACACGCAGAGGATCACACACAAGTCGAAACCTCTTGCATTAGACTTCATTTCGGTGACATATCTGCTAAGCAGCCAAGGCATACTCTTCGGCCAGTCTTTGTTCACCCACAGCTCCACAGCTGCAAGGAGTACTCGATCGTAACGACTCCACTTACATTTACCACGCTGTGTTGCTTTGCGGCTAGTCTTCAGTCAAGTCAATCTTTTTGTTTCTATAAAAACAGCAGAGAACACAGGTACATGCTGCAACAGCAGACTCAGACAGGCTGCAGCCAGGGAGATCAGATACAGAAATTATCAATATATTACAGGAAAATATGCGCAATTTAAGTAGAGAAGTCGTGAATATGAATCGCAAAATCGATGATATGGCGACAATTATTTCGCAATTTGAGCATTATGATAGAAATTTTAGGCATCGTGGAAGTAAATCGCGTAAACGTTTTGATTGGCAAAGCGGCTTGTGTGAGGCTATTGTGAGTATGGACGAAATGCTAAGTGCCAAGGATGAAATTGCATATACCCACGTTTAGGTGGCCCCAGGTGGAAAGTAAGCACAAAACAGGTAGAGATAAATTCCTCACCGGGAAAAGCATAAAACTCCAGCTAGAAGAAACCGTAGAGGAGATTCCATTGCGAGGGCTTCACGATGTACCTATAAAAGGCATAATTATGGCAAAATAAAAGCGTGCGAAAATAGGAAAGAACACCGAGTCAGACTGTAAGAGGGTTAGATTCTGTTTAAGTAAAGATCTTGCAAACGTTGCCTCAGCAATAAATTTATTATTATAGATGAATTGACTGGTCTGGAGTTTCTCATAGACAAAGGTACAGAAATAAGTATTGTTAGGGCAGATTTAATGGAAGCAGATTGCCACAAATTTGATTATAAACAATGGGCCGCCAATGATTGCTCGATAGGAACTATGGGAATGAAAGAACTGTCGGTAACTTTGGGACAGAAATCTTCATTTAAGTGGAATTTTCAGGCAGCCCATGTCAAGGGCCATATCATCGAGAGAGATTTCTTGACTCATTTCAATCTGACACTAGATCCAAATACTAGGACCATAGGAGAAGGTGTATGGGTGTTAAAACTCACTAAGTCTGGTACTACAGCGGTTATACCAATTTGTTTGCCTGGCCCCATAGTCGCAGGTAACTTTCCCGATATCATCGAGAAACACCTTGCAGTGTTTCAACCTTTTTGTGACAAGCGAAATAGATTGAAGAAATGAGTAGAGCATCAAATAAATTTTGTGGCTCCTTTGCATAGTTCATCTAAGGCACAAATGTTGGCAAAACACAAGCAACAAATTGCTGTATCTAAATTTCACCAGTTGCATGAAGAGGGAATTTATAACATGTCTAATTCTAATGTGGCTTCCCCAATAATATTGGTTCCTATACCTAAACTGGGAATATGGGTGGGGGTTTACAAAAGACATTGCAAAATCAAGAGAATAACAGTCAAAAATGTTGTTATAAAAGAAAATGACATGGATTTTAAAAATTTTAATCGTTGCTTTTCGAATTTTATCTAGATTGATGCCGAGAGACCGTGCAAAATCAAAAGAATAACTGTAAAAATGTAGCCATAAAAGAAAATGACATGGATTTTATGATTTTGAATCGTTGCTCTTCCAAGTTTATCTCGATTGATGCGGAGACCAAAGAACAATATTAGTTAAAGGAAAACTGTTCTTTAGCTGAATCTAATGAGTAAAAACCAACTCCACAGCCACCAACTTCAAACTGGTAGCACTCACAAGAAGCATTGTCCACGGCATCTACACCAAGATTAATCGATCTACGGAGTCCACTCTCTCTATCAACATCAGACGAACCAACCGTACAAGAGCCAATTTGACCATGCGCAAATGCGACGTCAGAGACACCAGTAAGTAAAACTCGTTTCGGAAGTATTCAAAGACAAGCAAAGAACAAGAATTACGTCTACTACTAGACGCCTTACTTGAAAAGGTGGTGTATGCAGAGGATGATATATCCTCCAACAAAATTAAGGTAACAATTTGCTGATAATTTTTAAACAGTGTAACGGCTCAGACCAATTCGACGACATATAGCCTAAATGAAATTAAAATTTCAATTACGAAGCGAAATTTGCCGTTAACCAATAGAATGCAAGCTTCCGCTTGCACAAGTTTATAAGCACGGTGCCTGATTGTTGTCGCTCTCTCTACTTGGCTGCCTACTTACTCTGACTTCTGGACTTGCGACTATCAAGCTGTGTCACCTAGTCACTTGGATTTCAGTCACGCCAATATTCTTGTTGCTACACAACAAGTTAAACGGATCGATAATCTATTAATCAGACTTATACGTGTGCGTGCCACCGCAGTGTTGCCGCAGATCTTCAACAAGACAATTCTGAGCCTTCAAACAGCAACTCACCCATCTGGATTCGACATCTCTACTTATCAGAGTGCATCCATATGAGAGAACACCAGTCAGTCACCCAGCGCCGGCATCAAGTGTCTAGGAGTACTTCTAGACAGTACAACACTACTAAACTTTACAAAATCATTAAGGGCTGTAGATAAAGAGAAACAGACACGGTGAGTGGTCCTTATTAGGACCGGAATTACGTTTTTCCGCAAATGCCGGGGTAAAAGTCAAGTAGAGTGAGTGACAGTAATTTCGCGTGCACATGACGAAAATGCCAAGCGCGTGTGATGATGCATGGTAAATGCACTGTGCTTATATACTTGTGCAAGTGTAGGCTCGTAGGCTATTAGTTAATGGCAAATTTTGCTTGATTTAATTGGTACCACGCAAATGAAATTTGAATTTCATTTAGGCAATATGTCGGTGAATTGATCTGAGTCGTTACAACACCATGGATGATTGAAACGAATATTATATTGAAAAGCAATATATTCGACTAAGTACGAAAACATTCTTTGTTTAAATCTTTTTGATTGGTAGTAATGCTGAATTGATCAAATTTCTGTGAGCTGTATTTTGCATAAAATACACAGACTTATGGCCAATTTCTTATTAAGTAAATATAGTTGTATCTAACATGTGGCTAAACTTAATTTCGAAGAATCTGTTGGCAGGGTCCAATCAGTCGCGTGTGTGAGTCTTATATACTTTGACGGAAAGATAAATCTATTAAATTCCTGTTCATATATCGATCAGCAAACACAAGATCCCCACAGATACACAAACTGCAATACGTACATGGTATATTTGGAACACACATTGGTTAATATGACAAGAGTCTCTACAATAACACGTAGAATACCGTGGCGGAACTAAGTAAGCAATTAAACGAAACAAAAATTGCAATTTTGACGAAACTGTAGGAAAAAATTTAATCGTAGCGACAGTTGTTAAACCTTGAGTGGAATTGAAAGATTTGATAGCTGATATGAACAAATAAAGGGCGATAAATATATCAGGTTATGATATTTTGAAAGTATTGGCTTGTGAGGTCATAGCACGGTCTGCCAAAACAGAATCAACTGATTTTTATTTAATTTAAACAGAGATGATGAACAGGATGACGTATGCAATTTAAAGACGGACCTAAAGGATTGTTTTGATGTCGACATAATAAATAGTTAAAGTGAATGTAAGACATCTGATCATCCATGATTTGTTTTCATCAAATAAGATAAACCAACCAAAAGACAATCTGATTGACGTTCTTAACAAAGGAAAGATGAGTTAGATTAATAAAATTTATTTTTTGTTCGAGACAAAGAGAGTTGTCCTCAACTATAAGGAAAAAATTACTCCACGATAAAAGAGGGAAGCTTGAGTCTCCAACAAAATCGAACATTGACATGAAACAGTTACTGACATAAATATCAATTTTTTTAAAAATGGCGATACTATTGGAACCTCGCTACTAAAATTATTCTGCAGGGTTGGGGTGAGAAAAAGAGGCATTGCAAACGAGAAAATCGACAATATAACAAATCGGCTCAATCACTAGTTAATAAGCAACAAATATACTCCAATTCGTTGGTTCATATGAAAGATTTTGATGCAGTAACACAGATTTCTAAACCTTATTAATAACACAGCTACAAAATTTAATCTATAAGCATAGATTTTGTACATTACTGGACTAGTACATTTAAAAACTTTGATTCATACATGATCTAGCTTAGTTAACAGAGATATTTAATGTGTTCCAATTGGCAGCTGTGTATGCCAAGATTAGCCTGATCCAAAATAAATGTATTTGTAGCTGAAAATCTTTTGACAACAGGTTGTTCTCTAGATAAGTTTATCGGCATAAATCAAACAATAAATAGATTTGCCCAGGTCATTAAATTTTTGTTAAAGCTTGATCTCTAAAAACATAATTAATAACCGCATTATGAAAATAAACATACCTAAATTATGTCATAACACCGATTCTTAACGTCAGAGCTTTTTGATAATATTCAAACATAATCATATTTAGTAACTAAGATGGTCGTTAATATCTAATTTTTTTATTATTTTTTGAGGAAGATGTGTTCTTTGAATAAATTGGGAGGATACTTTTAACGTTATCAGCATATTTTGTAGATTTGGCCCTTAAGGAATACTTGGGGCAATTTTGCAAATACGATTTCAAATAGTATAGGGTCCAAACTATAAAATTATGATATTTCGGTTGTTCATTATATCAGTTATAATTGTGTGTTATTATCATTACTGACCACAATACTTTCATATGTATAATAGTACAATAGCTTAAGAATAAACGGCTGAGCACATTATGAACCAGTCACCATCGAAATATTACCAATAGATATAGAACCAAACGTTTTCGAGATATTAAAATAGTGATTAAATTCGATTTTTTCATCCAGAGCAATGGAAGTTTAACATAGGTAGGATGTTCGTGACAGTTGAATGTCCTTTCATTCAAGTATAAATGTAAAATAAAATCCAATTAGCGGAATATTGTCCGTGAAATTATCTTGAAGAATTAAGGTATCGTTGAAGTAGATCTGTAATTTTTACATTATCTTGTCTTAGGAACATTGGCTTCGGTCATGTATTATTTAATTATTTAATGTCTTCTTTCAAAATGCACGCAGTATATCGATAAATTTTTAAAATATATGTTCCGAGTTATTAGGCGATATTTCAAAATGGAAATTTTGTTTTCTAGATTTGCCTATCATCATTACCTTAACTTTCTTATCAAAGTCGAGAACAAATTGCTGCCATAATTATACAGATATTCAGATAACATAGTCATATGTCTTCGATTATGAGGGTTACGCGTTAGTTTTTATTATATAACTCATTCAAGTCACATACAATTTAATTAACCGTTTTATATTGTGGCAAATTTAGTGTCTGCCTCTGTATTTGCAGTTGTTCTGTAACACGCGGCTCCGCGTTACAACCCAACGATGTTTAATTTTGACAAATATGGTACTCTTTAAGGTCAAATAATCTAACTCTGTTTTTACACAAAATTTCTCTTAACTGTGATTTTAGAAACAATCTCTGTTGTGTATAAGACATTCAATTGTGTTAACAGTATTTCGTTTTGTTGCCGTTTAGAGCACGGTCAATTTCGACTAACTATGAATTTTCCGTGCAACGTTGTGTACAATACATTTGCGATCATTCGAATAAGCCTTCTCACGTCACCCATCGGGAAAAGGCCGGGGATTGATCATAAGCACGGATCTCAACAGCCGCTACCAATCCTATGTAGGGAGACAGCAATCCCGCAAAAATACCCCTACATAAATGGTGCCTCGTTTCGTCGAACTCACAGCCAGCAAAGAATTAATAAACATCTAGATTTTGAGAACTTCAAGCACTTTGGATGAATGCCACGAAGGAAAGTAAATTCTAAGACACATATCACAGAAAAACACCCTCTCGAGATCACAATGCTCGAAGACAGCCGCACGATGACGGGTGAGGACGATGTTACACTGCCATCTATTCTCGAAAACTGTTACACACATAAGATGACGTCCAGTTCAGGAAATGCAGGAAGCCTGGTGGTGAGCCCAGCAACAGGCCGCACCAACACATGGACACAGTACAAAATATGCCAATTCGATCCAGACTATGTTGACGAGTGAGTCGACGATGTTACTTTATTGGCCAAGGTGTCCAATATAACAGACGAGGGCTCAATATTTTTGAGTGCTTGGGAGACGATTCCAATGTCTTTCAGACGCGGACTAAAAGATATTCTGTATCAATACACTGAGGACACATGTGCGCAGCCATGACAGAGCCTGCAACGCGCAGTCAAGCAGCAAATGACACCAGATCGAGAAGATAGGCTTACAGAATTATTGAGCCAGATGTCCCTAGGTAGCCGCACGCCTTCTGAGCTATTTAGGGAGATAGAGCAGAAAGCCTTGGAATCCAACCTGCCCAAGGAAATAATAATGCGACTTTTCATACAAAAGCTCCCGCCGGCACTCCAAAAGATGGCCACGTTCCTGCGCGAATCCGTCGAAGTACAAGACGACGTTATGCCGGCATGTCTAGACAAGTGGTGGAAGAAACACCACTATAGCTCACCTGCCCCAGAGAAAGGCCACATCACCTCAAGACTGTCCAAATCACAATCCACCGCATCATCAGCCGGAACAAATATTACGAATAAACGCCTCATCAGCCTGCTCAAGAGCTTCACCATCAAGCCAAATTTAGCCTCAGTTGATGCTGTTCATAATAGACGCGATCAGATCAAGCGTAACCAGCGTCGACCACTGTCCCGGAATAGCGCCAGATGGTCGACGTGGAGAGGCCGGGCTACATTTCCACAGTTACCAGTGGAGTGGTGTCCGAATCACCGCAGCTATGGCCACTCCACGTTATTGCCTCAGAAACGGCTGTACATTCCCGCGCACAGACGCGACGTTCAAGTGGGTGCGGTCACCCTCAACAACTCAGGAGGATCCGCCTATGGAAGGTTCGGAAAACTGCTGGGGTCAGCCTCCTCTGCGACAGTAGAGGCTGAGCACCCCAAGATCGTTGGCCGCTCCACATCTGATGGCTCGAAGCACGTTGCTTTCGCGGTAGAGCGCAATCAACTATTGTATTTACAGCGACGGGTCCAGTCAAGTCATGCATCAAACGCCCAAATGCCAGCAACCAGTCTGTTTGTCAGTTGCCACTATTAACATCCGTTCTCATCCGTGACGCAACCTCTGGCAAATTATTTCTCATAGACACTGGATCAGATGTAAGCTTACTACGCCACAATTATTTCGAACCTACCCACCCAGTCAACACCAGCAGTCTGACCTGAGCCAATGGCTCTAACATAGCGACGTTTGGGGTACGAGTACACACCATCTTGTTCTCCATTTCAAAAATATATTTCAATTATCCTTTCATCATTGCCAACACGACAAGAAACATCATTGGACGTGACTTTCTCGAACACTTTGACCTGACCATTCGTCCAAGAACACGAGAGATACGCACTGCAGACAATCAGTTGCTTACATCAGCGCTAAAACATACGACTCGCGCCGAAGCAGTCTCATCTATACAGCTAATTCCTCCAGTTCCTCATGTACCGCAACTGGATGATGTTCTGAAACGTCATGAAGAAATTTTCAAACCTATCTCCTTCATGCCCGATCTCAAGAGGAAGCGTGCCATCACAGCCCATCGTATCATCTTGTCGAAGCCACTTCCTCATCCTCCACGAGCACGTCCATTGGCACCACACAAACATAAGGCTGCCGAGCAAGAATTCGCCATGCTACGTCAACAAGGCATCTGTACACGATCCAGCTCACCTTTTGCGTTGCCTGTGGTAGTAGTAACAAAGAGTGAACCAGCAACATTCAGGGTGTGCGGGGATTATCGCATTCTCAATTCTTGCACACAGTCTGATTCATACATCCTGCCAAATCCAGCCGACCTACTCAGATCTGCTATCGGTCATGCTGTGTATTCAAAACTTGACTTGGTAAAAGCATACTATCAAGTACCGATGGACAAAGACTCCGTATCATATACTGCACTCAGATTCACTGGAGGTGGCACTCATGAATATCACTATATGCCTTTCGGTCTCAAGAATGCCTCGCAAATATTCCAACGCGATATGGACGAAATACTAGATGGTCTACCATTTGTAAATTCATATTTAGACGACATTCTGGTATTCTCCAACTCAATGTCCGAACATGTACAGCATATTGAGATCCTACTCACACGTCTAGCAGACTATGGCCTCCGACTTCATGGCAACAAATGCGTCTTTGCACAGCAATCAATTGAATTCCTCGGTCATCAAATTTCCGAATAAGGAATGACGCATATACCATCTAAGGTTCGTGCTATTCAAGATCTACAGCCTCTAACCACTGTTCGAGCGTTACGACGATTCTTGGACAAGATGAACTACTATTCTCGATTTGTACCCTGCTTTGCCAAGATTCTGGCAGCTCTTCACAAATATCTCGTGCCAGAAAGTTGTTTTTTCAAGAAATCACAACTGATTCAGCTCAACGTAGCCGACATGCAGGCTTACGAGGATGCCAAAAGGGCCTTATGCAAAGCGACCATGCTATATTCACCTGATTGGTCTCAACCTTTTGAATTGATAATTGACGCATCCGACGTTGCCATAGGCGCAGTACTTCAACAATCCATCAATGGAATACACCAACCCATCGCCTTTTATTCACAAAAACTACAACCTCACGAGACGCAATATGATACATTAGGAAAAGAATTACTCGCAATCTACTGGTCGATCCTACACTTCCACACCTATCTGGATGGTCGAAAATTCAAGATCTACACAGACCATCTTCCTCTTCTTCAGATGCTGAGAGGAAAGAAAGAGTATTTATATTCACGATGTGTCAACTCACAACTTACACGAATACACGAGTATAAATATGAAATCACTCATGTCAAAGGATCAGAAAATTTGGTCGCACACTCCCTAAGCCGTCCTGCAGATCTTTGTGCCTCAATATTGTGTCCTTCACCTATAAGCACTCAGGAATTGCAAGCAGCTCAGCATGATGATCCATCACTGCGGACATTTGATGTCAATCGACCGAAAACAATTGATTACGACGGAACCCTACTGCAGTGTGAAATAACTGACGTGGGCCCTCGGCCGTTTATACCTGAAAAACTCCGTCACAAGATCTTCGAAGTCTACCATTCATTGAGCCACCCATCTGGCGAAGCATCATTAGAAATTCTATCCAGAACGTATTTTTGGCCTGGCATGCGACGAGATATCAAGATGTGGTCAAAACAATGTCTAGAATGTCAGAAATGCCAAGTGAGGAGACACACCAAAACAGCGCCACAAGTCATTCAAGTGCCCAAAGTCCGATTTACGCACATACACGTTGATCTGGTAACCTTACCTGCCGTGAACAATATGCGATATCTACTGTCAATACGGGATCGCACCACTCGATGGTATGAGGCCATACCACTGCCAGACATGAAGCAAGAAACTGTCAGTTATGCTTTAGAGCTCAATTGGTTCGCTCGGTTCGGTGCTCCAGCTGAAGTGACAACCGATCGTGGCGCACAGTTCCTCGGCGAAGAGTTCGCAGCCGTACTCAATACTATGGTGTAAACACTCGTGACCGCGGCTCGCAACCCGAGAGCAAATGGTTTCGTCGAAAGGCCACACCGAGAACTGAAAGCGGCGCTCAAGGCTAGCCCAGAATAAAATTGGCTTGCGGCTTTACCGAAAGTACTCCTATCAATGCGTACAAGACCTCGTGAGCCGATCAAATGTTAGTTCCGCTGAAATGGTATTTGGCGAATGTCTACGGCTGCCTGGCGAACTAGTCCGATCACGCTCTGAAACCCCAATAACGATGAACGATCCGGCATTTCTGTTTCCACATCGCAGTTATCCACAGTATGTCGCTCAGAATCGGCCGATCTGTCCAACACGTCAGCAACATGGTCCAATTTATAAACGCAAAGATTTTGATAGCTGCAAATGATTCTTCGTCAACAACTATATGGATAATTGCATTCTAGCCAAACCGAAGCGCGGTTCTTATCGTGTGTTAGATGGACGTCAGAATTACATCATTTTGGAGATTAATGGCAAATCTGAAGCTGTCTCCATATGCAGATTATTCCCGGCCGACGTTGATCCAAATGACTCACTGTTCTGTGATGTTGACCTATCAGGCGGCAAAGAAACGATGATTCCCCCTCCAGAAAGTTTTGCTGACCACGAACTGACGCCTAACATCTCACCAGCAACCGAGCCAACTGACGCGTCAGGCCACCGCGAGATATAGAGGAACCAGATTCAGTGGCGACAGAGCCAACATCAGAGCCATAACGCCTCCTGTAAGGTTAGCCCCCTTCATTGTGTACTGATTTTCATTGTCGGGGGGTGTATGTAACACGCGGCTTCGCGTTACAACCCAACGATGTTCAATTTTGACAAATATGGTACTCTTTAAGGTCAAATAATCTAACTGTTTTTACACAATATTTCTCTTAATTGTGATTGTAGAAACAATCTCTGTTAGTTTCGAGCAGTTTTAATTGAGATTTCTTGAACTGCATTTTTATTTGTAATTAATAGGATTTTGTTTATTAAATATACACATCAGCGCGCAATACGCAGGGAACATACGGTGGATTATTGTGCCATAGTGGAATTACTTTCTTTGTTGGATTATTCGCAGTATGCAAGTGATTTATTGTTCGTATATAATTTACGTACCTGAATTTCAGAGTACAATGGATTATTATAATTAAATGTGTTAAAACCATAGCAAACAGTGGATTAATTATTTGTGAAGTTTCTTCATTGAAGTTTTTACACGATTTTAGACTATTCGTCAACAGTGACAACATTTACCTGTGACTTTATTTATATCATCATATATTTTTAATCGATTAAGACATTCAACTTTGTTAACAGTGTTTTGTTCTTCTGCCGTCTAGTGCACGGACAATTTTGTTTAACTGTGACTTGTGTATAAGACATTCAATTGTGTTAACAGTATTTCGTTTTGTTGCCGTCTATAGCACGGTCATTTTGGACTAACTATGAATTTTCCATGCAACATTGTGTGCAATACATTTGTGATCATTCGTATTAGCCTTCTCACATCATCCATCGGGGAAAAGCCGGGGATTGATCATAATCACGGATCTCAACAGCCGCTACCAATCCTATGTAGGGAGATAGCAACCCCGCAAAAATACCCCTACAGTTCTATAGTAGTTTTTATCCTAGAACTGAATTATTCTTTTTTTTATTGCTAACAACACACGGTATATATCCTTGCATGTCTTTCTAATTCTAATATTTCAATACTCTTAATAACTGAATTTTTATAATATAATATAATAAATAATAACATTATGTCTTTTTATTTCTAATTGAAATTACATTTTACCCATAGCTATTAGTATTGTATAGATGAACTTGGAGTTAAAAATGATAATATAACAGTGCTTTCACATAAGAAACAAAAATATTATATTCCGTAATAGAAGCTGTCGTAATCCAATTTATTAACTTTACCAAGGTTTTGGATTTTCAAATCATAATATTATGAGCTGTTTTCAAATTATTCAGTTGTGACAGAAGGATAAACCAAAGGCAGTAGGAATGAAATTATTATGCACATTCGTTATATTGTAGAAGACTTTTGCGAGATTAATTATTCCCTACATTGGTTTGATAGCGGCTGTGGAGATCCGTGCACATGATTAATCCTCGGCTTTTTCCCGATGGGTGATAAGAGAAGACTAATGCGAATGATCACAAATGTATTGTAAATAACACCGCGTATGAAATCATAAGTAGTCCAAATTGACCGTGCTCTAGACGGCAATAAAATTAAATTTTAACACAAATGAATGTCTTAAACACCAGTCACAGTAAAACTAAATTGTCCGAACTCTAGACGGCAAAAAGTAACAACATTGTTCACACAGTGGAATGTCTTATGCACAAGTGACAGTTAAACAAAATTGTCCGTGCACTAGACGGTAGCAAAATGAACGCTGTTTATAAAGTTGCATATCTTACACACAAGCAATTATTCTTTCACAAATGTCTGAATTGAAATGAATATATGCAACCGATTGAAAATACATGGTGATATGAACATAGTCACTGTTAAAAGTTGTCACTGAAAATAAATGGATAAAATTCGTGTAAAGACTTCAATGACAAAGATTCACAAATAATTAGTTCACTGTTTGCTCTGTTTTCAACTTATGTCATTATAATAATCCATTGTTCACTGAAATTCGGATAGGCATAGTTAAATGCGAACAGTAAATCCCTTGCGTAAACTGCAAATAATCCAACTGAGCGAAATAAATCCACTGTGACACAATAATCCACCGCATGTTCCATGCGTGTTTCGCGCGGGTCTGTATATTTTATAAACAACCCTATTTGTAGAGGCCCTTTGGTCACTACCAGAAGAGAGCCTCTGAGATGCCAGGCCCGGACAATCCATATATGCGGTGTGATCATATACTTTGGAATACCTCCATGTTAATCACAGCAAATAATACACGCAAATATATAACCTGATCTCGTTGTAACACAGATTTATTGATAAAATCAAAATAGTAATGATAAGACCAAAAAATGTTAAAAGTTAACAGAGATCATTTTGCGTCCAGCACACAGAACAGAAAACTCAAAACTCACTAATAAACAATTCTTACATAAGTAACATCATTATTTGTTTACTAAAGTAATTAAACTTTGTTTATAAAAATGTCATTGCTATGTATTACGTTTGCATAGTAACACAACGTGTAAACAGTGTCCTGACAAAAGTAAAACATTTATGTCAGAGGAAATAGCTTCCTCTACACTATTAATTAAAAATAAAATTGCAGTTCAAGAAATCTCAATTAAAACTGCTTGAAAATAAAAGAGATTGTTTCTAAAATCACAGTTAAGAGAAATATTGTGTAAGAACAGAGTTAGATTATTTGATCTTAAAGAGCACTGTATTTGTCAAAATCGAACATCGTTGGGTTGTAACGCGGAGCCGCGTGTTACAATATAAAATTGAATAATGTCATGCTTACCGCGAAATGTGATAACATTATCGATCAAGGCCAGAGTGTATGCATTTACTGGAGTAGCAGATGTTCAGAAATTGTTTTAATTCTCAATTTCGGTGAACTATAGCATAAATTGTTATCCATGAGGTTTTTACCATGTTCCGACTTGGAAACCACAGTGTTAGTGTAAGGGTATTTCGCGGGGTTGTTTTCTTGTTCGTGATTTTATACCCGTCCTACATATCAATGGTGGCTATTATTACTACCCGTGCGCCTAATCAGTCTCTTATCTTTTTCGGATGGTTGATGTGAGAAGGCAAAAACATCTGGTCATACGTATATTAGATATAATCGAGTGGTGAGGGGACACCACTTGTATCAAATTCCCAAGAAACTCCATGAAATGTGGAGCCGGCTTATCCTCCAAAAGGAGTCAGCCACAGTAAAGTTATATTAGATATAATGTTGCAAATAGAAATATAATTCACAGTTAGTCTAAATTGAATATATGTTATTCAGCTGTCAAAATAGATTATTATGCAAAAATAGGTCTTAAACACTATTCACAGTTAAACTAAATTGTACGTCTCCTAGACGGCAAAGATTAAAATGATTTATGTCTATAAAGTGAAATGTTTTGCACACAAGAAATTGTTCTTACAAAAATGTCTGGATTGGAATGAATATATTCAAATGATTGAAAATACATGATAATATGAACATAGTAAAATGATTTATGTTTATAAAGAAAAATGTTTTGCATACAAATAGTTATTCTTACACAAATGTCTGGATCGTAATGAGTATAGTCAAATGATTGAAAATACATGATAATATGAACATAGTAAAATGATTTATGTTTATAAAGCAAAATGTTTTACACACAAGTGATCATTCTTACACAAATGTCTGGATTGTAATGAGTAGTCAGACGATTAAAAATACATGATAATATGAGCCTAGTAAAATTATTTATGTTTATAAAGGAAAATGTTTTGTGTAATCCGTTTAAAGACTTTTATGACAAAAACTCAAAGAATACATGATGATGTTAATGGAGTTAAATTGAAAGCTATCACTAAAATTGAACAGGGAAACCGTTTAAGGATTTAAATGACAAACAACTCACAAATGTTTAGCTCCTTGCTTTTTATAGTAAACAATCACTCATTTTCATAGTAACGAATAATCCGATTAAGCGAGATAAATTCACTGTGACACAATAGTCCACCGCGTGATCCTCTCGGATCGCGCGCGGTTCTGTCTATTTTATAAAAACCCTATTAATTACAAATAAAATTGCAGTTCAAGAAATATCGATTAAAACTGCTTGAGACTAACAGAGATTGTTTCTAAAATCACAGTTAAGAGAAATATTGTTTAAGGACAGAGTTAGAATATTTGACCTTAAAGAGCACAGCGTTTGTAAAAATCGACCTTTATTGCGTTCTGACACGGAGCCGCGTGTTACATTAGTACCATGTACCTTTTCGATACAATAATGTTGGTATCGGTTACTAACACAATAGCCATAGTGTTAGTATCCTCTAGAGACTCGGTATATATATTATATAGTGTGAGTTAGCATTGAAGTCGCATTGTCGTTGACTTTAGATTATGTTAGCTTCACTATTACAGGTTTACACATTCGTCTAGGTGATTGTACCGTCCTATTATTCCACATTCTTCTCCCAAATATATAGTGGTTAAAGGGCGTAATATCGGCTCCTACTGATGAGTCGCCAGTAAGCACGAAAGGAATGTGCATGAGATTATACGTTCCGTTCATGCCGAATTAGGTTTATCCTTCCGGTCACAACTGAACTAAATTGTTACTAGGTTTGCAACACCTAATACATTCTTGCATATATATTAGTTCTCCGCAACAAAGAGTATTTAATTGTCTTTTTAGTCGTTTTTCTGTTGTTCTAGCACTCGGATTTTTCAATCTAACATTAATTTAATTACGATCTGGCCTTCGAGCCGCACAATTGAACATAAAAAAATAAATATTTGTAATTTTGCTTTACTTAATCGTTGCGCTTTATATCAACAATTTCCTACAAGTAATTGATAAAAAATAAAGTATTTTTGTTAAGTTAAACAAGATGCCTTCTGACAGATTAAAAAATTTAGGGAGAGGATTGGCTGCACAAATGAACACTTTGACTGCGAAAATAGGGAAAACTAAATCCCGGCTGGATGACACACCAATAGGAAATTCTGGGGAAATCCGCATAAGCGACCCTAAAATTCAGATATTCGGAAAATGCAGTTTCTGGGTCACTCAGACTCAGCGTAGGGATGTATGCCATTAGATTCAAATGTACAGCCTCTCAAGGACTATACGGTGCCTACTAATAAAAAACAATTGCGCTGTTTTATTGGTATGATGGATTTCTATAGGTCAGAGATGGCAGTTACGCACCAATTCTTGTTTTAGTTAACTAGTGATAAGATAACGTTTAGTTGGACAAAGTGGGCTCAAGAAGCGTTTATCCTAAGCAAACATAAATTAATAGACTCAAATATTTTGTCTTTCCCGGTAGACAATACGTCAATTGTTACAGATGCGTCAAATCTTGGCATAGGAGCAGTGATACAAGCGTAAAGACGTTCAACGCAATACCATCACGGAAAGGGAATTACTGACCAAACAATGAGCGCTACGGAAGCTTATGTATTTTGTCATCGGTGGACATATTGACGTCTATATCGACCAAAAATGCACTAGTGCATTGGAAATCACTGGGTATTGAGAAGAAACGGGTAAACCCAGACATTGGAGAGCCCGGAGAATACGATGTAACAATTCATCATAGAGCAAGTATCGAGAATGCGACAACCGATGCGCTCAACAGAATTTCCACTGTGCAAATTTCGCCATATATCAAAATTTCGAAAAAAAACAGGAAAATGCTGCCAGATGCCAGGCAATAGTCAATCAGTTAAAAACGGCACAGTGGTGTCCGCATTATATAAAGCGTTTAGCCTGTAAAACAGCCTATTTTTGCGAAAAGAAGGACAAACAGTGAAATGGTGTGGCTATAAAACAGAACTGATGGCCTTTTGGCATGAAATGTCGGGACACCCCGGCGCCGTTTGTAATGGCCTGGCATGTCCAAAGAAATTCGAAGCTATTGTCATCAGTGCAGTACCTGCCACCTTTGTAAAACACAGAAAAGAGAAACGTTCTCCCCGATTGCATTCAATGTCACTGCACGGAATCTATTTATGCATATTTACTTGGTAGTTTCACTGTCATTAGCTCGTAACTGGATAGTCTATGTGGTTTTCATGTTCAATAAGTTTGCCCGATGTATCGAGTTTGAACCACCTAAAAAAATCTCCACAGAGAAGATAATAAAGTGCGTAGAAGAGCAATGGCTCAGTCGATTTTGTGCACCACAAGTTCTTGTTACTGACGAAGGTGCACAATTCGGGTCAAGAGAATTTAATCAATGATGCAAGGACTTTGACATAGAACATTTCTGCGCAATCACTCAACACTCGCAGACCAACGCGAACGATAAAAGCGGTATTGCGATGTTGGTGACACGAAAGCCCGGGATCCTGGAGAGACAAGTTACATTTTCTCGACTGCCAGGTAAATCTTTAATCCCACGATCCTACGAGCGATGTGCCATAGCAGATATTCAAGAGCGTCTAAAACTTTTAACTGAAAATGTACGCGCCACACAGCGGCAAGCCTATGGAAGATGACCAATACGCACTCGCCTAAGGATCGGAGACTGTCATGGTAAAGAAGGTTGAGCCCATGACACTGCAGACTGTCAATGGTGGGTCGTATCGTGTGGAAAGAGTGGATGCAGAGAACAATATATTTTTCGTTAACGTGAGTGATGTCGCATATGATCGTTTAAGCAGTTCGCCAAGGCCAACTTCTTAGGAGGAAGGTGTATAATATCCACCTGAGTTCGAGAACTTACCAAGGGCTGAAACGAATTCAACAGAAAGACCTCGCAGAAGCGCACGCATTATTATGAAGCATTCAGCATCCTTATGGCCGCACAAGTGAAAATAAAATAATAAATATTTGTAATTTTGTTTTACTATATCGATCCGCTTTATACGAGCAAAATCCTATATATAACTGATTAAAAATAAAGCATGTGTGTAAAGATAACAAATGGCTTCTGGGGGATTTGATAAATTAGTAAGATTGATTGAAAAAATGGATACCTTGACTGAGGAGATAGTGATAATTTAGTCTCGGCTGGATAACACATTAATATATTCTGAGGGAATCTGCATAAACAACCCAAGCAATATAGATGAGGACAACATCCATACTTGCGGCATTTTCAATTGAGTCTAGTGACTTATTTTCTTTGATAATCTCTTTAGCACTGATCACCATCTTCGATCATCTCTTCTAAGCTGACAACGTTTAGTCATAATGTTCCGGTTGTTTCCTCATTTTTCTTGCTGTTTCCAATATAAGTGTGTATTTGTATAAATTTTACATTCCTTTCGTTTGAGTCGTTGTCGCCCTTTCTATATACATAATGATTCAGATGTTTACATAATGACCGTAAGCTTGACTTAAATCATTATTAACATTCTTTCCAATTGGAAGCATGTAATTATAATGGATGAGAAAGTATTAGATTCAAGAAATATCTTTATTAATATCTCAAATTCTTTTGACTCAATGTATTTCTTTGCTATTATAAAGGCAATATTTTCACTGAATATCAATTCGAATATCTTTAGATTGCTTAGGTATTATTTATATAATTGGAGCATGAGTATTCATGTAAATAATTTAGGATCAAGTTCGCCAAATGTTACGAATGCGTTTCACAAGTATCAAGCTTGAGACCAATTTTATTAAAAAGCATGTTTGTTTATTTCCAGACTCAGGTCCTTATTGGTCGAATATACAATTTGTCGAATAATATAAAAATCATCTTTCCAATATATCCAAAACAATGTATTTCTCTAAACATAATATTTTAGGAGGTTTTTTAGTTAATGTAAGAGGTTCTGTGGGTTAGTTGTTTATTTAGTGAGGTTATGCACTCCTACTTAATACCTGGTAGCTATTATTACGATCCGCGTTCATGATTAATCCCTGGCCATTTCCCAAAGGGTGAAGTGAGAAGGACACAGAACAGAATCATTGTTTTATTCAAAATGTTATTAAGCAAAGAAAAAAAATCATGTAAAAGTAATCACAATCAGCACCACCAATAATTAGTCCACTGTTTGCTTGGTTTTGAGCGTTAAATCACATAAATCCATTAAACTATAGGGTTTCGGATAAATGATTGAGAAACACCTGAAGTATGAACCAGGCGACATATAACTGAACTGTTTGTATTTGTGTAAAAAATGGTTAAGGCATGAAAAACAAGTAAATTCTGTGTTTAAGTGTTAAGTCACGTAAATCCACTGCATGTTACCGGAGTATTGCGCGCGGGTGTGTATTATTATTAAACAAAACCCTATTAAATACAATTAAATTTGCAGTTCAATAAATCTCAATTAAAACTGCTTGAAACTAACAGAGATTTTTGCTAAAATCACACTTAAGAGAAATATAGTGTAAAACCAGAATAAGACTATTTGAACTATAATTGTCAAAATTGAACTTCGTTGGGTTGTAACGCGGAGTCGCGTGTTACATACACCCGCCACCCGACAATGAAAATGAGTACACAATGAAGGGCGCTAACCTTACAGGAGGTGTTATGCTCTGCCGTAACGAGTAAACACTGATGATGGCTCTGTCGACACTGACTCTGGTTCCTCTATATCTTGCGGCGGCGTGACGGCGTCAATTGGCTCTCTTGCTTGTGAAATGTCGGGCGTCAGCCCGTGGTCAGCACAACTGTCTGGAAGTGGAATAATCGTTTCTTCGCCGCCTGATAGGTCAACATTGGGGAACAGCGGGTCATTTGGATCAATGTCGGCTGGGGATAATCTCCAAAATAATGTAATTCTGACGTCGATCTAACACACGATAAGGACCGCGCTTCGGTTTGGCTATAATCCTGTTATCCATGTTGTTGTTGACGAAGACCCAGTTGTAGCTATCAAAATCTTTGAGTTTATATATTGGACCATGTTTCTGACGTGTAGGATAGATCGGCCGATTCTGAGCGTTATACTGTAGGTAACTGCGAAGTGGAAACGGAAATGTCGGATCGTTCATCCTTATCACAGTTTCAGAGCGTGATCGGACTTGTTCGCCAGGCAGCCGTAGACATTCGCTAAATACCATTTCAGTGGTTCTACATTTGATTGGCTCTCGAGGTCTCGTATGCATTGATAGGAGTACTTTCGGCAAAGCCGCAAGCTAATTTTCTTCTGTGCTAGCCTTGAGCGTCGCTTTCAGTTCCCGGTGTGACCTTTCGACGAAACCATTTGCTCTAGGATTACGAGCCGCGGTCACAGAGTGTTTGACACCATAGTATTTCAGTAGGACTGCGAACTCTTCGCCGAGGAATTGTGCGCCACGATCGGTTTTCACTTCAGCTGGAGCACCAAACCGAGCAAACCAATTGAGCTCTAAAGCATAACTGACAGTGTCTTGTTTCATGTCTGGCAGTGGTATGGCCTCATACCATCGAGTGGTGCGATCCCGTATTGACAGTAGATATCGCATATTGTTCACGGCAGATAAGATAACCAGATCAACGTGTATGTGCATGAACTGGACTTTGGGCACTTGGATGAGTTGTGACGCCGTTTTGGTGTGTCTCGTCACTTTGCATTTCTGACATTCTAGACATTGTTTGACCACTTATTGACAACTCGCCGCATGCCAGGCCAAAAAATACGTTCTGGATAAAATTTCCACACAGGCTTCGCCAGAAGGGTGGCTCATTGAATAGAAACCTCGAAGATATTGTGACGTAGTTTTCCAGGTATAATTGGCCGGGGGCCCACGCCAGTTATTTCACACTGCAGCAGAGTTCCATCATAATCAAAAGTTTTCGGGCGATTGACATCAAATGTCCGATGTGATGGGTCATCTTGATGTGTTGCTTGCAATTCCTGACTACTTATAAGACACAGGATAGAGGCATAGATTTCTGCCTGACGGCTCAGGGAGTCTGCAACTACGTTTTCCGATCCTTTGACGTGAGTAACTTCATATTCATACTCGTGTATTCGTGTAGGTTGTGAGTTGACACGTCGTGAATATAAGTACTCCTTCATTCCTCTGAGCATCGGGAGTAGAGGAAGGTGGTTGGTATAGATCTTGAACTTTCGGCCATCCAGATAGTTGTGGAAGTGTAGGATCGACCGGTAGATTGCGAGTAACTCTTTCTCTAATGTATCATATCGCGTCTCGCGAGGTTGTAGTTTTTGCGAGTAGAAAGCGATAGGTCGATGTATGCCATTGATGGACTGCTGAAGTACTGCGCCTGTGACAACGTTGGACGCATCTGTGATCAATTCAAAAGATCGAGACCAATCAGGAGAATTTAGCACGGTCGCCTACTGCCATCCTCGTAAGCCTACATGCCATCCACGTTGAGCTGAATCAGTTGTGATTTCTTCACAAAGCGGCTTTCTGGCACGAGATATTTGTGAAAAGGTGCCAGAATCTTGGCAAGGCAAGGTACGAATCGAGAGTAGTAGTTCATCTTGCCCAAGAATCGTCGTAACGCTCGAAAGGTGGTTTAAGGGCTGTAGACATTGAATGGCACGAACCTTGGCAGGTAGAGGTGGCATGGCTTTCTCGGAAATTTGATGACCGAGGAATTAAATTGATTTTTGTGCAAATACACATTTGTTGTCATGAAGCCGGAAGCCAAAGTCTGCTAGACGTGCGATTAAAATGTCAATATGCTGCATATGTTCGGACATTGAGTTGGAGAATACTAGAATGTTGTCTAAGTAGGGAATTACGAATGGTAAACCATATAGTATTTCGTCCATAACACGTTGAAATGTTTCAGATGTATTCTTAAGACCGAAAGGTATATAATGATATTCGTGAGTGCCACCTCTTATGAATCTGAGTGCAGTATACGAAATGGAATGGTATTTTGTGGAGTAGCGGTTTATTTAGCGATGCTAGGATATTCCTACATATGCATGGCAGCTGATGTTGGAAGGAATGGGTTTCGTGGTCCGTGCTTATAATTAGTCCCAATTTATCTCCCTTTGTCGTGATAGGAGAAGGTTGATTCGAAGTATCATACGTGTATTATGAACAATGTTACAAAGAAAATTAGAATTCAATGTTAGTCAAAATTGACCGTGCTCTAGACGGCAACACAAGTTTATAGCTAGGCACAAAATATAAATCCTGGTTTTGACAGTTAAAAACAGTAATCCACTGCATGCTACCGGCGTACTACGCGCGGGTGTGTTTTATTTTCAATCAAAACCCTATTAATAACTGTGGAGGAAGATATTTCCTCCGACAAAATTAAACTGACATTAATTGATAAACTTAAACCACCTTGGCTGATTGAAACGAATTATATTTAAAAAGAAATTATTCGTTTATTTTCCAGAATTTTCTTTGTTTAAATACTTGACAGTATATATACTTCGAAATGTGCGCAATTTCAATTTTCGAATATCTGTACGTGACAGGTTGTGACTTACTCGGCGTGCAGCATTTATTTCATTTCCTCCATTTTACGTTTACTCGATCTTCACAATATATTCCTTCTAACACTGTCTTATATTTTCTTTTCATACATATTGGGGACGTTCTGGAATAGATAATTTAAATTTTCTGTTTTTTACTTCTATTTCTTTCCAGATTATTTTTTCACACTCTGATTGCCTAACATTAAATATCAAATTGATAATTAAGTACGATCGACATGGAAGCTAATCTTAAGTTTGAGGACAATAGCAAGTTAGCTCAAGATATGGCAGGGATGAATTTAACAGATATGAATGGAAGTACAAGCTTTTCAGATTCTATTATACAATTAAAGACTGATCACGATCTGGCATCAATGGGGTTCTCAGATAATAATAGGTACGGAGCCTCTACATTACAAATAAAATTGCAGTTCAAGAAATCTCAATTAAAATTGCTTGAAACTAATAGAGATTGTTTCTAAAATCACAGTTAAGAGAAGGATTTTCTAAAACGAGAATTCGTATATGTGACCCTAAGGAAAATCATATGTGTCGAAATTGAGCTTCGTTGGGTTGTAACGCGGAGCTGCGCATTACACTATTATCTATTTTTAAAGCTCTCGCCTTTTTACTGTTTATTTTCAGCCCCAATGTTATCAAATATCTTCTGAAATCATAAAAATCTAGTGTCACATTATTTTTGGAGAAGTCGACATCTATTATTATTATTTTTTAATAGTATAGAATAGAATAGAATATCTTTATTTGGATTCAAACCACACATATTCCATCAAATAATAAAATTGGAAATTGTACAATATATATTAAAATAATTATCACATCACAATAATTGTGCAATTAATATGTATATCTCACAAGTTGTACAATACAATATATCAATATCAGAAAGTTCGACTGAAAAGAATAATATATACATCATCAAATTAGGAACAATTAAGGTATAATTCGAGTATAACATTATGCAAAAATTTAGAACCATGACTAGAAATTGATTGTATGTAATGTTAACTAATTTGAAGATATAGTGCATAACATTTCAATTATAATAATACAAAACTTGGAAATAAAAATCTCAATAAAATCTGTTTCCGATAACAATTATCCTTGTCTTTTATTCAACCATGAGAAAGTATTATCATAATCAAAAAAATAAAAGATATCAGCAGGATTGCAGACTTTTTCAAGTTCAGTAGATAAAGTTTTAATAGACATCTTAGATGTAGGCATTTCTCTAAGCCCCTTCGGCAATTGGTTATAAATTTTGTAGATTTTCGAGAAAGAGAATAACTTGCTCGCTACATTCCCCACAAAAGGAGGAGATATTGCCATATGTCCAGATCTAGTTCCAATTTCATGACTCTTTCTTATCGGAGTCATATAGGCACCAGTCCACTGGTTCAGATGGAAAACTTTTATACAATAACACATCCTCCGAAACCACAGAGATTGCAATGACGCAAACTGTAATCTAGAGGCGTATATAGTGCAAGAAATAGGACTAATATGTTTCACAACTTTTCTTTGTACAGCTTCTATCTTATTAGACAAACCCTTTTTTAATAGAATAGAATAGAATAGAATATCTTTATTTGGATTCAAACCACACATATTCCATCAAATAATAAAATTGGAAATTGTACAATATAAAAAAAATTATCACATCACAATAAATGTGCAATTAATATCATGTAGATAGGTATATCTCACTAGTTGTACAATACAATATATCAAAAGAATAATATATACATTATCAAATTAGGAACAATTAAGGTATAATTCGAGTGTAACATTATGCAAAAATTGAGAACCATGACTAGCAATTGATTGTATGTAATGTTAACTAATTAGAAGAAATAGTGTATAACATTTCAATTATAACAATACAAAACTTGGAAATAAAAATCTCTAGAAAATCTGTTTTCGATAAAAATTATCCTTGTCTTTTATTCAACCATGAGAAAGTATTATCATAATCAAAAGAATAACAAATATCAGTAGGATTGCAGACTTTTTCAAGTTCAGTAGATAAAGCTTTAAAAGACATCTTAGATGGAGGCATTTCTCTAAGCCCCTTCGGCAATTGGTTATAAATTTTGTAGATTTTCGAGAAAGAGAATAACTTGTTCGCTACATTCCCCACAAAAGGAGGAGATATTGCCATATGTCCAGATCTAGTTCCAACTTCATGACTCTTTCTTATCGGAGTCATATAGGCACCAGTCCACTGGTTCAAATGGAAAACTTTTATACAATAACACATCCTCCGAAACCACAGTGATTGCAATGACACAAACTGTAATCTAGAGGCGTATATAGTGCAAGAAATAGGACTAAAATGTTTCACAACCTTTCTTTGTACAGCTTCTATATTATTAGACAAACCCTTTTTTAATGGATTCCAAGTAGCGACAGCATATTCTAGTACCGGTCTAATCCATATTATATACATTTGAAGTTTTATATCATTTGATAAGATATTTCGATTTATTAGTGCCCATCTTTTCTTGGCACTGCCTACTATACTTTCAATATGTCTCTCAGCAGAAGCTGTACATTGAATAGTTATGCCTAAATCCTTAATTTCTTGCATAAGTTTAATCTCAAACACATCATTAATAACAGCATCATGAAAATAAACATAATTAAAGTTTGTTCTGTTCCCTATTTTTAAAGCTTTCGTCTTTTTATTGTTTATTCTCAGCCCTAGTGTGATCAAATATTTACTCAAATCATACAAATCTAATGTCACATTGTTTTTGGAGAATTCGACATTCTTCGGATCAATTGGGAAGATTATTTTTAAATCATCAGCGAATTTGCAAACTCGACCGTTAAGGATCTTAGTTTCCAAATTTGCAAATACAATTTTAAATAAAATTGGCCCCAAGTTTGATCCCTGTGGAACTCCACTCGTTACTCGTTTCGATTTTGATATCAAATCGTTTACTTGAATAATCATTCGTCGATTATATAGATAGTATTTAAGTAATCTAGAAATATTCGGATCAATATTCAACAAACTAATCGCATTCAAAATAGCATCAAAAGATATAGAGCCAAAAGCTTTTGAGATATCTATAAATACAATTAATGCATCTAACTTATTCTCATCTAATGTGATTACATGTTTCCACATGGAAAGCATATTATTAGTTGGCGATCTACCTTTCGTAAAGCCATGTTGACATAAGTCAAAATCAGCCGGTAACATACGTTCTAAATGATCTAGTATCAATCGTTCAATTATCTTCAAAAACGAAGGGATAATAGAGATTAATCTATAATCACTGGCGCACGTTGGCTTACTTACTTTTGGCAACGGCTTAGCTACTATCGTTAGTATATCGATTGGTAATTTCCCATTCTTTAAAATTATATTTATAAAGTTGCAGAGTACATTCATAAATTTTAAAGGTAATTGAAGCAAATTATCAATCGAAATACCAAGGTGATCTTTTTGTTTTTTTGATTTGATTTTTAACATCAATTTTATCAATTCATCACTGTCAATAACAAGTCCTGGTTCCTGGTCTCCCAAAGAATCAGATGGTTCTATAAAATCTCTCCCATTCTGTGGATTGCATATCAAATTGCCAAATACTTCCTCCAATTCACAGAGAAATCCATACTCAGTTTTATCCACAGGTAGAATAAGCTTTAACTTTTCCTTGTATTTACTGTAATCTGTGAGGAGTTTGAATCCTAATCTAGGATTACTCTTCATTTTGGCCAAAATAATTCGTTCTGATCTTTGACGGATTATTAGCAGTGATGAATTAATTTCTTATCAATGGAATCTAATCTCATTTGTTTAATACTATTAATAAGACTACACTTTATTATATTATCTCGTTTAATTCTTAGTTTACACAGTTTCCTATTAATTCGTTTCGGTATGCGTGGACACACGTTTTACTTCTAAATTAAAACTAATAATATGCTGTCATCTCGACGAGTGTGCTAAACAGTTCAAAATTAACTTGTATTGGGGATCTGTATCAATTCCTATTAATATAACATTATTCTTAATTTCTGCGATAATCATCGTGGTATAGGTTTGACTCCTCCCATGTCTATGTTATTGTCTTAACTTACGAAGTCTCAGCGCTTTGAGCGAGCCACTTACTAGAGCAGATCGAGCCGGATTCCCGAAAATACAAAGTTGTATACATATTGTTACTTGAAAGAAAAAATGTAAACTGTCGTGCGTATCGCAGTTTTTTTAGACATCAAGAGTACGTTTGACTCAGTGGACCGCAACACTCAATTTGATACTCCGTCGCATAGTTGAATGCCTATTAAATTTGTAAACATTATGCGTGCCTCCCACGCGAACGCTTTAGGTCGCTTTTTTGTCGACAAATTATCGAAAAGCTATATTATCAGTGGAGTTATATTTTTTCTAATTCTATAATATATGCCATTCTGAACAGACACAGACATCCAAGTCCTCCATGGCAGTAGATTAGTTGACTTTACTAGTCAGGATATATTTTAATATTATTCGACAATCGAGATTCAGCCCTGGCCACATCATCGAAACATCGCACGTATGTTCTCCAGACGTAACATTCAAAGTAATTACTAAATGCAAAAACAAAAGGGAGCTAGCCACATACGAAGCCTTATGGATAAACAAATTGTAGCCGGATTTATGTAAGCAGAAGAAGCACGTACAAGCATTGAGCTTGAACTGGATGTGACGCACGCAATTTGATTGGTTTTTATTTTTCACACTCTCTTTGTTCACATATTTCTATCTTGTTTTGCTTTTCAATTTATATATTAAGATATGTTCATGAGTAGATATTTGAGAAGACCATGAGCAAGAAAATTTATTATATCTGATAAAAGTTATTTTTGTTTTTGAACACAGGAAGGGTACAATGAAATAGATTATCAGTCGCCGTTCTATCTTCCCAGTATGAAAGCAGTAAACTAGATGACGGATACTTCATCGGGATCACCATTCGCTCTTTGGCGTCATGATAAAGATCTGGGAGTAGTTGACATGTCTACATATCTTGGTAGCTAAATCAATAACACTAGCAAAGCAGGTGACGAGGTAAATTTAAGAAGCGCGAAAACGAGTATCGTTCTCCAATCATCTCAATTTATGAAGCAATTTATGAAATATCTCACTCCGCCTTTAACGTCGTTTGTGTAGTTTTAGAATACGATAGTGAAACTCGTTTCTTCAGATTCGAGAAATTTAGACGCTTAAAGCCATTCAACCAGCGATGTTTACAAAGCATAGCAGATATAGCCTACCGAAACGAATAAGCCATACTCCTCGTTAGACAAACAGATAAGGCCCTTCCAGTTGCGTTGAATCGATCACGTTTTAAGTATTCCTTCAACTGAACTGCTAGTAGAACCTAATGCTTTCAACCAGGGCCACATTCGAGAAATAAAACAAAGTGAGCAGATTTTATAATGATATAAACAGCCAGCCAACTACAAAAAAATTGTGGTGTATATTTGTTCGTTAAATAGGAGTTAGTCACGAGCACACTATAGTTTTTGTTTGGAAACCATGTGTGATATTGCTTCGACTCGAGCTCGGTGAAGATATTCAAAAGATTTCTAGTAGAATCGTCTTCTTAACCATATTTTGCTTAATTCTGCTATTGTGAGTATTGTGCTGTGTACAAATGTGATTATTAGTCTGATAATGGAACGGAAAATGCTTTTCGAAACATTGCTAGTCAACGAAGATTAGATCGTACCTCATTTCCCGTGGTTAGTATGAACGATATTGAAACCTTCGGAAGAATGAGACGAATCCGCACCCAGCCAAAACTACGACGAAACGGATGCGAACTTGTAAATGTGGATCAATCGGATTTTAATGAAACTTAAAGCACAAAGCAACAAATCACTAACACAACTCGCGGAGAGTCAACACATGAATCTCGCAATGCGCACCAATCCTTCAAATCACATTTAAATAACTGTTTTTCATAGTTGGGCAGATTTAACTGCGAGGTTTAGTCTAGTTAATGAAGCGATAAAGTAAAAACACAAGGCAACTGCATTTTCTACGCCGCCTTGCTTTAAACTTGGTTTGGCACAAAATGTGTTTTGGAGATATCTAGGTTACCTCATTTCTGTGTGTTACCTAGATATGTATATCCATCTGAGCTCGACCTTTCCCTTCTTAAATCACTTTACTTCAAAAATTGCACAAACACACACATATACAGGTCAGCACGGCTTTGAACTAAATATTTGGGAACCATAGATGAAACAACATGATGATATATACTGCAGAAATATATAGATATTGGCATAAAGCCAGTAGACAACGAAATTCATCATCATCAATGACATAAAGAGAATAACATGGGCAAAGTATAATTATACTTAATTGTATATTGTGAAGGGTTTCCAGTAGATATGGAAGTTTCTATCTTTATAATCGTAACAATGGTAACGATAAACTGAAATTTGCTGCAATTTTTATAATCAAGGTCGCGATCTTGATACAAACACCTGACACATTATGTGCATAAATTTGTCAGTATAAAAGAAATCAAAGTATTGTATATTGTTGTAAAAGCAATTCATCCAGTAGACCGGTTTTGTTCTTATTAGGAACTCATCACGTACTGTCCAGAATTTGCCGCAGACAGGGCTCGAACCTGGGACCGTCCAATTCGGAATCTGTTGCTGCAATTTTCTGAAGACAGAAATCTTGTACTATGCCGATTTTTTGTAGTAAATAAGCAGTGACGGAACGAGGGCATGTGTGTCCGACGTGAAGTGAAGGTTTCGACTGCTGAAGGCAAGCTTAGCTACTGGTGTCACTAAGCCAAATGCTTCAAGTAAATTCAGTTCGTCAACGGCGTTTGCACAACCACCAAAGAGTATAACCGAATTTAAATGATCAAACTCCACTTCAAATGAACGAATTTGTACTCTTTTACAGCTTATGATGATGATAATGATGTTGTAAAAATTTGCAGCAGACCGCAATTACGCAAAAATCAAAAAGATACATTGTTTAATCGTTTATTATTTACACAATTAAAACAAAAACCATTTCGAATCCCTTTAAAATATCATAATCTATTCCTTATTCGATCTGTTTTTCATTGTTCGTCGTGGATTAGCATCAGCCTCGCCGGAAATTGAACGCCCTAAAGCAAATTCGTCTGACGCTAATTTATTATGTATTGGTTCATTTGGTTCGTCTTTCAACTTTAATTGTTGTTTGCCACGCCGGCAGAAACAAACTCCTACCAAAAACAGAGCGCAGCCCACGAGGATTCCTGCGACAGCAGCTCCCAGTGTCAGAATACGATCGCGCCCGTATTTACCTTCGACCGACTAGATTCAGGCATCACAATAAATAGATACGGTAAAGTAGAAACAATCAGTATCAGCTTAGCTGTAATGTAAAAGTAATTCAATAGTAGTGAATGCCGATATCTCGAATAAAAATTGAAGAACTGATTCTGAATACCTATTACTCGAGAAAAGCCTTATATTCTCGCCTCGGCTCACATCAGTTATTACATTTCTGTGGTTCAACTACTGATACTATAGCTACTACTACTACTACTACTACTACTACTACTACTACTACTACTACTACTACTACTACTACTACTACTACTACTACTACTACTACTACTACTACTACTACTACTACTACTACTACTACTACTACTACTACTACTACTACTACTACTACTACTACTACTACTACTACTACTACTACTACTACTACTACTACTACTACTACTACTACTACTACTACTACTACTACTACTACTACTACTACTACTACTACTACTACTACTATTACAGTATTACTACAGTGCTGCTGCTGCTACTACTACTACTACTACTACTACTACTACTATTACTACTACTGCTACTACTAATACTACTACTACTACTACTATTACTACCACTGCTACTACTTCTACTAATACAATTTCTACCACTGTTACTAATATTATTACTTTCCAGTTAATTATGCATCTCCTACTTCTAATGCTGCTAGCACTGCTATGCATCATTAGAAACGAGCGACATAGTGCTGTAGTTGTAATAGTTCATCTAGGCAGAGACAAATTTATGACTTAATCAGTAGTGCAGACACCATGGCGGACCGTCCGCCTTGTTTGTCATGATCGTGTGTATGTGTTACTTGTTTTTGTTTTAACTTTACATAAAAATGTATATTTTTATTTTATTGATTTAGATCGCCAAGTCGGTTGATAGTGTTGAAAACTATTCATTTACATCTTCTGGTTAACTAAGGTACTAATTTCCATTTCTATATGCCTTATTGTGATCCCCCCTTACTATAAGCGTTTTAAAGTGTTGAACTAGGTAATCGTATTTGAACTCGTGCCTTTATTTTAATTAGTCATGAAGTAGGCCATAAAAGTAGCCAATAAAAGACGGTGCCGTTAGAAAAATTTATCCGTTTTAATGTTTTAACTTTTTTCTATCATAACAAATTATGAAATATTTTATTTACTGGTACATGATAATTTTTCCTCCTCTGCCACTAATTGCAAAACCTTATCTTCCTATTTTGAAGCGAATTTCCTATCCTTATTCGCTTTTTAACATTATTTGGTGCTGCGTTCCAAATCGGGCCGAGTAAAGTTATCACTTTTATTTCTACTATATTGAAAAGTTTAAACACTTTATAGTGCAAAACTTTAATAAAGCCTAACTTTGCCTATCAACTTTCCTGGACAATATTAATAGGATCTTTCAGACTCTCATTTATTTAAGCTTATTATCTTATAATTCTAACAGATCTTGATCATTTTCCCTGCCAGAATTTCGCAATTGGTGTATTTAAATAACCTTGCCCACTTTGTAATCGGTGATGCCACACGTAAATAAATTACATAACAAAACAAGGCTAATTCAATATGTATGACGCGTGCAAAGGGTAAGTTGTAAAAATTAAAGTATCTCCAATTAGATGAATGGACATTTGTATTCAATTATATTCCTCAGTTATAAACAAACGCACACTATATATATATATATATATATATATATATATATATATATATATATATATATATATTTCAAATACACAAAAAATTCATTGTACCCTTCCTGTGTGCAAAAACAAAAAGAAATTTTATCAGATACAAGAAACTTATATTTCACATTATCTCCCCAAGTATCTACTAATGAAAATATCTCTATATATAAATTGGAAAGCAAAACAAGATAGAAATATGTAAAGAGAGTGTGAAAAAACTAAAACCAATCAAATATTATTTACCAATATACATGCGCAAGTTGTCGATCAACTTACGTAGGCCGATCGACCAGACGGTTAATTACTCGAATGAGAGAACAATGGTGAATACACGTCTGCAATTGCGCAACACATCATCGAAACATCGCACGTATGTTCTCCAGACGTAGCATTCAAAGTAATTACAAAATGCAATAACAAAAGGGAGCTAGCCACATACGAAGCCTTATGGATAAACAAATTGCAGCCGGATTTATGCAAGCAGAAGAAGCATGTTTAGGAATTGAGCTTGAACTGGATGTCACGTACGCAATTGATCGGTTTCCGTTTTTCACACTCTCTCTATCTTCACATATTTCTATCTTGTTTGCTTTCCAATTTATATATCAAGATATGTTCATTAATAGATACTTGAGGAGATAATGAGAAAGAAATGTTTCTTTTGTATCTGATAAAATGTTTTTGTTTTTGCACACAGGAAGAGTACAATGAAATTTATTAAAGCTTGCGTTTCAAAAAGAACAAAACATTTATTACCAGACATGAATTTAAAAAGTACATTTAAAATTAAACAGTAGAGCTTTCGCTTCATTTTGACACACTTCGTGAGCACATACCAACCTAGTTGGTGCAAAACATGATTTCATGTGTGTCTAATACCTAACGTGTATTGTTGTGTAAAATTTGCGACGTGCCAACAAAGCGCATTTCAATCTCAATTGGAGATAGGTGTGTTGCTATGCTTCTCTATGGAAGCGATTTCAATAAATCAATGTTATCAAGAACTTTACAAACAATATAATTTGTCCGTGAACTGCTATAACCGTGGAGGTTGGAAAGCCCTATAAAAAACTGTATCTAGTTACGTTTCCTCCTTTTTCATTTTTTTGGACTGTTTTTCAATCTACACATAGCTTCTTCGTGGTTCATATTGTCATTAAAGACACTCTAGAGTTTTCACTTTATTATTTAGGTGGCAACAAATCTGACTCGGCTTTACTTTAATTTCATGTTTGGTCTACTAATTAAGTGTGTATGCCATATATATATATATATATATATATATATATATATATATATATGTATATGTATATATATGTATGTATATCTATGTATATATATGACGCACGTTTAATCAGAGAAACACCAGAAATTGTTATGAACTGACCGGAAGTTCACTCAAATTAGCGTACACTTTCAGGTAATTGCAAAAGACATGTGCTCATACATACATGATTTACGCTTATCTACTGAAAATCTGTGATTGTTATGAGATAAATGAGCATTGTTAATACTTGACATGACAAAGAGCTCGGATTTCACGAAATATTTAAAGTGAAAATCGCACTAGAATAACTGGATTAACAAATTCACTGCCGTGTAAATCGCTTCCTTATAAACATGCATGTCTATATTTTGAGTATAAACTAAGGATAGTAGATATAGCACAATTAAAGTCATTCAAATTATCGGTTTCGCGTATCTTCGGCACTCCTCAGTAGTAACCAGATTTATCTTTGGCGAAATTTGAACCGGCAGAATATCATCAAGTCTTTACGCATTCGAAGCCGTGCATTGCATACAAGTTCTACTCATTTAATAAATTTTGTGTAGTCAGTAATAAATGGATATAACATAAATTTTAAGTAGCCTAAATATGTATGCAATACGCAGCTTCGGTGGTGTACGAGATTATTTTCAGGATACTTTGTTTAAATGCCTCAAGTCCAAATCCTGGCCCAGTCATATCTGACCACTACTGATTTGTGACAATAAGGAGGAAACCGGTCTAGTTTGTGAATTGCAATTGCTATTTTATGCTATATTTAACAAATAACAACATAAATTAATCAACACCTTCCTGAGAATATAACCAAAGGGTCACAGCTCCTATACAAAAATCGTCAATCGTAGAAAATTAATGATTAGCATATATTGCCAGCAGTCAAATATTTGACGGCAGTTTTGCTCTGTTGTGCAACTGTTAAACACAATGGTACCAGTGATTATATTAAGCTCGCAAATTGATTTAAACAAATATTTTTGCTGCATAAAAGGTAACGCTAACGATATAAATCATCGCAATAAGTACGCTTCGTTCCGCATATATGCGCAGAAGTTAATAAAAAAGCTAGGTATAATTAGATTTGTATAGAGACAGCAAAAACGGATCTAAAAGTAGAAAATGCGTACCAAAGAATACGATATCGAATATATATATATATATATATATATATATATATATATATATATCATAAAGATATATATATATATAGACCTGTTACCAAGTGGACAGAAAAAATTGAGCAATGCGAAACGAAAGATAACATTCGGGTAAAAACATTCTTACACGTTACAGCTGACAATGCGAAAAGTTGGCTAACTCACCAACCATCAATACAAGAATGACCAGATCCCAGGCAAACAGACAGATACGCATATACACATACTAATCTGCCCGAATAAGAAATAGAAGTAAACCCACGTCAGACAAGTTGCACCCATATAATCAAAAGAATACCTAGGATGTATATGAATGAAAGATTGTAAAGTGACGTTTATTAGTCTCGTAATAAATGGCCATTATCCACGTTGTTATTGTTTTTCTTCCTAATGAGAAATATAATACCTATGTGCATGTTAGTATATGTGCGATAACATTATATGGAGGAAATGATATATGACTTGGTTTTTATAAAAATAACAAAGTCTGCGATGTTAACTTGCTGAGACAAGCATGGTTTAGCAGATGTGATTAGTTACACTGCAGTCTCCCATTAATGCATTAAATCGAGAAAAAATAAAGAAAGATTTTTATTGGTTAAGTGATATAAAAGAAAAAAGTTCTCCCTTTAGATACTGATTGAAATTATATTTATTATGACATGTATGCGAGACTACTAGAGGTGAGAGCTGCATATCTAATTCTGATTTAAATATATGTTTGTATTGCAGTTTGATCCTCGATAGTCAGTTTGCCCTCGTACTCTGATGATGATCATGGAAGGTTGAAACGCGTCAGTGCGTTGCGACTGGCGGTAGTTTTGTTATGTTGTTCGACGACTGGTTAAATACAATGGGATTGGTGTTTACTTCAAGCTCGCAAACTTGATTTAAAGAATTGTAACCACCACCCGCGCAAACAATTATTGTTTAAATTGTATTGCCTATATATGTATATGTGGCTAAAGCTGCAAACAGTTAATGTTCGTGACTGCATAGAAATTGTGCAGCCGACATTTCCAGTCAAGTTCAATGTATGCGAGACTGCTAGAGGTGAGAGCCGCATATCTCAATTTGATTTCCATATATATTCAATGCGGTTTGATCCTCGATGGTCAGTTTGCCGTCGTACTCTGAGTGATGATCATGGAAGGTCGAAACGCGTCAGTGCGTTGCGGCTGGCGGTAGTTTTGTTATCGTTGTTCGACGACTGGTTAAATACAATGGGATTGGTGTTTACTTCAAGCTCGCAAACTTGATTTAGAGAAATGTTACCGCCACCCGCGCAATCGTTGATTGTTTAATTGTATTACGAAAAAACATTGAAAACAAAAAGCTGTGATTTTTCATTTTTTAAAATGAGTGTGTGCGTGTGTGTGTTTGTTCGTTTTTGCATAACACACATACGATACCTAAATCTCCGTTTACACAAACGTATATCAAAACAACTGCATGCACGCATAAAAAAGTAATCTTACCTTCACATTGCGCACAACGAAGTCGACAAAATCATCACTTGAAAGTGAAAATAGAAAAAAATAGGAGAAAAACATTACTTAGGAATGAAGCATTGTGGCTCGGAACGCTATTTGTGCATTCAAATAGTGAAATGAATTTAATATCAAATACATGAACATGCCCTAACATATGAAATATTAATTTATCAAATATGAACAAAAATTATATACAAACCAATATTATAGGTAAAATAGATTATGCAAGTAAAGCATATTCCGGGATTATCTAAAGCACTTGCAATATTGCAATCATCGTCATCCACATTAACAGAATGGTTCAGTGGTTAGAGACCCATATTCCAAAGCATACGTGCTCAGATTTGAGCCCTATCCGAAGAAAATTCTGGAAAGTACATGAGGAATTCCCAATAAGGAGGAAACCGGTCTACTGGATGAATTACCTTTTCTACACTACACAATTCTTAGTTTATACTGACAAATGTATGTGCATAATAGGTCAGGTTTGTATATCAGGATCCTAACCTTGAGGAGAGTAATCATTATTACCATCCAAATCACAAGCAGCATCATCATCATCATCATCATCATCATCATCATCATCACTATCACCATCCATCGTAGCCAAAGAAATCACCGGCCAGGTGACCAGTGCAAACTATTTAGTCAGGCCGGTACTGGTAGAACCAATCTCGTCGTGATGGACATCATAATGCTTCATGTGAATCCCTTAGTTCAAGATTCTCCGCATGAGAATTTATAGTTAAATAGGAAGCGATAGTATTACGGCATGCGTGGTAGGCACTAACTGCAAGTTTCTGCTGCTAAATGAAACTGACCACTGGTGTCCACGGCAGACTGAGCTTGGTAGCTTTTGTTAGGGACAATCCTTCATTACGGATGAGCAACATCGTGCTATTTTACGGCACACACATATCCGTAAATAACATGAATGTAGTCTGAATCTGGTAGGTATACATAATTCGGTGTGGATATATACTCAATTATGTTGCCTTGCTCTAATGCTGACCTCGCCGTAATGGTGTTGTGTATAAGTTAAGTTTACCTCAATTCTGTGGGTTACCCTAATAAATATAGTCATAGAAACAAGTTCATCTCTCGCTCTCTGTTTTTCTGCCTGTCTCTTTCTCTCTCCTTTCCCATTCCCATAATCTTTCTCCTTCTCCTTCTCCTCCCCTATCCCTTCGCCTTCGACTTCTCTCTCTCTCTCTCTCTCTCTCTCTCTCTCTCTCTCTCTCTCTCTCTCTCTCTCTCTCCTCTCTCTCTCTCTCTCTCTCTCTCTCTCTCTCTCTCTCTCTCTCTCTCTCTCTTTCTCTCTCTATCTCTCTCTCTCTATTTTCTCTCTCTCTCTCTCTATTTTCTCTATCTCTCTCTCAAATCTCACTAATAATTTGTGTCTGAATTATTACACTTGTCGTTATTTATATTTTTCGCTGCTTATGGTTATACGGCAGTTAACCATTAGTCTCTTTTGGCTTTTGCCAATTTTGTATTAGGTGTTGTGCACCTAGTAACATATTAATTCAAATACAACCAAAATGTAAACCAGAGACAACATAAACGGAACGCATATTCTCATGTGCACGTTCGCTTCGTGCTTACTGGCGAATCATCAGCAGGAGCCGGTATTTCGCCCTTTACCCACTATATATTTGGGTGAGTAAGGTGGAAAAACTTGACGGCACAATCTCCTATACGAATGTGCAAACATGCATTAATCAAGCTAACTTCACATAAACCCACGCAGTCACCGGTTGTTTAATTATATTACCCAATAATATAGTCTTCGGATTGGGAATTTCAAAGCCAACTCACTATATTTAATATATAAACCCAAAACCGTCGTATATCCCCATTCCTCACCCAAATATATATGGTGGGTAATGGGCGTAATACCGGCTCCTACTGATGAGTCGCCAGTAAGCACGAAACGAATGTGCACATGAGATTATACTTTCCGTTCATGCTGCCTTTGGTTTATCCTTCTGGTCACAACTGAACTAATTTGTTACCAGGTGCGCAACACCTAATACACAAATGAAGCATTAGCATTTAAATTTTGTTGATTATCTTTTGCGAATATGACGGTGACGAAACAGAAAACTTCATTGAAAATGGTAAAATTCACTTACAATGGCATGACTGGTCGAGGAATAGGAGAGTTCGGATAGGATCCAAAAGTTCGTAGAGCAAAATTCGTCATCTGTTTTGGATTGTTGTAAGAAAACGCTGGATCAAAGCGATACATAATGCCCTTTTTCAGCCTAAAGATGGATGAAAATATAAGAGTTATTTCAACGAGTAAGCAAAAGCCATCAAATACATGTTTAGAATAAATTTATTTTTTTGATACTGAGTACTATATAATTACCTGGTCTGTGTTTTGATTATTTCATGAGTTTTCAGAGCTAATCTTTTCAGCGACAATTTTCGAATGCCTTTCTTCAGTCATCAGATCATCACACAAAATAAATAAAAACGAACAAAGAAAATGATAAATTCCCTTTAAACCGCTTCATTCATACCTATAACATGGAAATCTTAATATAGCTAATGGCAATATCATCATTATTATTATTATTATTATCAGCATCATTATCATGCAAGCGTCAATAACATCGTTACAGGGTGCGCAACACATATATATTAGTTAGCAGCCAAAAACAGTACCTAACTTTTATAAATTTAATTGAATGATGTCATGATTAACGCGAAGTGAGATAACGACTATCGAACAAGGCCAGAGCGTATGGATTTGCTGGATTAGCAAGTGTTCAGAAGTAGTTCTAACTCTCAATTTTGGTGAACTTTGGCATACCTTGAAATCCAGTGAGCTGGTACTATGTTCCTACTCAGCAAACATAGTGTTGGTACCATGCATATTTTTGGGCAACTCTAGTGTTAGTATCAAGTATGGAAACAACAGCCATAGCGTTGGTACACTTGACAGGCTTTGTGAATATATATATATATATATATATATATATATATATATATATATATATATATATATATATTCATAAAAGTAAAAGCGAGCAGATTTATTACCACTAGCATAATCAATTGAAAACCCGGAATGTATATAAATGTATGATTGTAGAGCGATGATTAGTATTCACGAAATAAATGGCCTTTATCCACTTTGTTATTATGTGTTTTCCTAATTATAAATATACTGTGAAATTGAAAGGAATGGACATTATAAAGAATATATATATATATATATATATATATATATATATATATATATATATATATATATATATTTCTAATAAGTTGGCTTTCACGTCGCATTGTCGAAGACTTTGTAAGAAGTTAGCTTCACTAATGCAGATTTATATATTCGTATATGAGATTGTACTGTCCTATTTTCCCACATTCCTCATCCAAATATATAATTGGTAAAGGGTGTAATACCGGCTCCTACTGATGAGTCGCCAGTAAGCACGAAACGAATGTGCACATAAGGTTACACGTTCTGTTCCTGTTGCCTTCGCTTTATCCTTCTGTTCATATTTGAACTAAATTGTTTCTAGATGTGCAACACCTAATAAACAATTTTACATAAATTACTTATTATCCACAAACATTAGTTAACGACGAGTTCTCTACGAATGGGAAGATCTAGTTTAGTAACACATATACAAAGAAACCAAGATATCAAAACACGTCGTTATGGTCAATTCAGCTTTAGGGCACAGCGTCAACGGCAATACAGCTTCCTTGCAGTTTTCACTGAATCGAACAAAACTTTCCAACCACGAAAAGAAGGTTGAGATTCTACTAGAAATCTTTCACAAGATCGTAACTGAGCTCGACACGATGCCTGTCACGTAGGGTTTCCATGCCAGATCTATTATGCGCACATGAGCATCATATTTATACGCGATCCGATTGTAGTTGAATAGCTTTTTATGCCAAGAAAAAAATCGGTTCGCCTTGTTGCTTACGCTAAACTAGGCAATCGAATTGAAGATAAACGTTATCCAGTCGGCCAAACGATGGAGCTGATTTGCTTGTTGAATGGTGAGCACTTGTTGGCCGAATAAAATGGACGTATACAGATGACAGCCTAGCTTACTTGTTGGTGGTTGCATTTATATACTATGCTGCTCAAATAGTGGAGTTGAATGCTTCTAAGCGTCAAAGAGCTTCGGCTCAAAATACTCAAATTTCACCAGCGTACAACAAAATCATCCATGCAAATGCAATGCACACACAACCTTTAAGGCAGAAAGAGATGCGCGCGTTTCTTCGTAAATGGCGAAAGTTGTAGAAAGTTCATAACCATCATCATCAGCAGCAACAGCAGCAGCATCAGCATCACTGACAGCGATACAAATTCTTTTGGGAGCTGATGCATCACTGCCACATAACCGAGAAATTTTTTTTATAAAAAAGACCTATTTTTAAAAAAAAGCCATAATAATGACATCATTATGGCCAACTAGGCTTTAAAGCACGAGAAAGCTACTCTAGTTTTCCTGATTTTTATATTAACCCCGTCACTCATATTGCCCCAGTTATTGATAAAGCTCATCATCATCATCATCCTCATCATTATCATCATGCACAGCCATACAAAAGCCAAAAGTGACTAATTTTTTCACTTCCTTATAACCATAAGAATAGAAAGAAAAAACTGAAAAATAATAACAAAAATAATAATTTAGGCACATAAATTTTTGGTGAGATTTACGATAGATAAATAGAGATAGTATCTAGTTACTATGAGTATATTTATCAAGATAACTCACGGAAGTGAGGCAAACTAAATCTCTTCACAACACCATTATGGTCAAGTCAGCATTAGGGCAAGGCAACTTCAGCAATACAGCTTCCTTGCGGCTTTCACTGTATCACGTCATAAACAAACCAAACCTCGCAGCTAACTTTGCCCTACTAAGAAAGAAAGTTACGAAGATGATTCTACTAGACATCTGCAACAAGATCGTCACTGAGCTCGATTCGATGCCATATCGCGAAGGGTTTCTAACCAAGAACTATGATGCACACGTGGACCCCATCCTGGCAGACGAGTGGGTCCTATACTACCCAATTTGGATGTAAGTTACTTCAACTGTTTCTGCCATGTCAAAATCTGCCCACCTTGTTTCTTACGCCAATCTGGTGATGGATGAATGAACAGGGAATACGCAAAACATGACCGTGCCAACTATGCTGATGAAGCCTTATATGCTTTTCTAACAAGGAGCAATTTTAGGCTGATCCAAAAATACGTCAACGGATGTCAACGTTGGTTATTCGTTGTTGGTAACCATGTGCTATACTTCTCAAACAACGATGATCGAATGCCTGTAAGCGTCTAAAATCATCAACTCTAAGAGGCCAAGTTTCACTGGCGTATAGTAAAACTGCGCGTACAGATGCATTGTAAACACGACCTTTAAGGCAGAGTGAAATACTCGCGTTTCTCCATAAATGGCGAAGGTTCGAGAAAGCTACTCTAGCTTTCGCGATTCTCATTCTCACTCTCGTCAGACATATTGCCTAAGTTATTGATAGAGCTCCCAAGATATGTAAACCTGTCAACTATGTCTAGATCTTCATTCTGCAGTCGCAGAGTTGGAGTGAGTGGTGGGTGATCCTGTAAAAGTATCTTACATTTAGAGGGTGCGAATTTCATACCGAGAGACGGAACAACGTCTGCTAATCTATTCAAGGTGGCCTGAGCAGAATCTCGATTGTCGAATAAAAATACGATATTCTCTGCATAGTCAAGATCGACTAGTTTACTGCCCGGGAGAACTTCAACACCTGCATCCTGAATGTGTGGAAGAGTGTTGTTCATAATAGCATCGATTACAAAATTGAACAAAAAGGGGGAAAGTGAACAGCCTTGACGAACACCACTGCTGGTTGTAAAGTTGTGGGTTAATTCGTTGTAGACCTTAACGCGACCAGAAGTATTTGTGTAGAGAGCGCGTATAATATTTGAAAAAATTGTGTATTAATTTTCGACATAATATGGGATAAAACATCGAGATCCACCTAGTTTAATTCACCCTTGAAGTCTAGAAAGACGGCTATTGTGGGACGGTGATATAAATGTCGCTGTTCAAGAACTTGCCTTAGCGTAAAAATATTATTAATGCATCTTCATCCCAAGCGGAATCCGACCTGTTCTTCTATAGTGTGATTCACGTAAAGCGCTAAGACGACATAGGTTAATCGAATCAAATAACCTTGACACGACTGTTGCCAAGCTTATACTACGATGGTTATCGCACGAATTACAATTGCCTTTTATGAAGATATGAATGATGGTCGACTCATTCCAAGCAAGCGGCACGGTCTCCTCACTCCATATAGTACGAAACGTTTAGTCAACGCTCCTGAAATTATATCGCCACCATCCTTAAATAATCCCGGAAGCAAATCATCAGGGCCTGCGGCTTTGCGACGTTTAAGAGATAGGATTGCATCCCGTATTTCTAACTCTGATGGTTCTTCGAGACTAACATTCCACACTGTTGATACAGGCATGCTTTCGGGAATCGGAACTGACGCGGGTGCCCAAGAAAATTGACCTTTGAAGTGTTCAGCCCACCTATCAAGACGACTTATTTTATCGGTTATTAAATTGTTGTTACTATCATTTATAGTTTCGCTAACTTTTAATTTTCTCGGACCTGTTGCGCGAATAAGTTGGAACAAACAGCGACTATTACCTGACGCGAACGCTTCTTCCATTTCTTCAGCCTTTCTGGTCCAAAAGGATTCGAGATCGACTTTTAGACTGCGCTTAAGTTGGCGTCTTATATTGCGACGAGTATTATTATGAGCCGAGCCAGGTGGAATTTGGCGCCTTGTTTCGAGTATCTCCATAGATTTTACAGAGAACCAATGATTATTTCTACGGGGGCCTGCAATGCCACATACAGTAGTACCTGCATTGTGCATAGTGGAACTTATCTTGGACCAAAGTAAATTCGAATTTTCGCCATCAAGACCAGTTAGCTTTGACTTTAGAATATCTTCATAATTTTGTCGGAAGGACAGTTGTTCGAGTTTGTTTACATCTATTTGGGGTTTATTCTTATTTATTTTCCTGGAAAATTTTAGTGCAAATCTACAACGGATAAGTGCATGGTCCGAGTCGACATAAGTGTTCCAAAAAGAATGACAATCCTGGATGCAACCACGCCATCTATAACTAATTGCTACATGATCTATTTGAGTCCACCGTTGTCCGGGAGCTGGAGGACGCCATGTGGCGCAACGTCTAACACTACGTCTGAAGTTTGTACTACTTAAATATAATCTATGTTCCGCGCAGCTATCCAAAATCCGTTCACCATTACCGTTGCGCGTCGAGCTTAAAGTGTATCTTCCACCTAAATGAAATTCTGCGTTACTTAAGCGCCCAACTTGAGCATTCATGTCACCCATAACCAAGACTATATCTGAACTTCGTGCTCTACCTAGTAAGGAGCTTAGTTCGGAGTAAAAAGCGTCCTTGCTTTCGTCTGTGCTGCAATCGGTAGGAGCATATGCAGATACAACGAAAAGGCAACGTTGATTACGGTTTTTGCATTGATTTTAGTAGATGTATTTAAACGTGCCGCACACAGTCGACTATTTAAAGGGATCCATTCAATTAAGCAAGCTTCAGCTCGTGTGCTAAGGACAATACCAACGCCCCATTTACCGGTTTGAGAAAACTCCGTGGAACCAGATGTTCGAAGCCAATAACGCGTAGATAGGGATGGTGCAACCAGTTCTGTAATGCACGTAGGATCCTGTATTCTGGTTTCAGATACGCAACATACGTCGATTTCTAATTTATCCAACGTACGTGCAAGAGCTTCTTGTTGTCCAAGTTGTTTTAATGTTCGCACATTAAATGCGCCTATGTTAAAACCTAACCTAGGTTTAATGAATGCTAGTCTACTCATACTATTTTCGATATTTGGCAACCCGATATTGGGCTCAGTGATATGATCAACACCAACCATATTCATAGTATCTAAAAGAGCGTTATTGTTAGATTGAGAAGAGGAAAGGGAAGGAAAGGAGGCAGAATCGGAGATAAAGTTGCCTGCAGTAGCCCGATTTCGCTTATCCACCCTGCACGGCTCAGCAGATAAGGCGACACTTTTTATACTGCGCGACGGCCGATGCAGTATGTAATCATTGTAATTCATATTGTTCATGGTTATATGTGGACAGTAAAAGAACACTACGTCGCCCATTCCTAGTGAGGTTGGTTTGTATTCGGAGTTTTCCTTCTCTTAGATAGTCTGCCAACCAAGGCTGATGAGCACTATCTGCCCAGATGCCAGTGGCCAAAGTTTCCTTCAGCAGCCGAAACTTGCCCTTCGCGTCTGGAACGCTTGCTCTCATTCCGTCACTACACATTTAACAATAAGTTACTGCGCAGTTAGACCAAACTCGAGGCTTCACATGAAACGGGATGATGGCTGTGTCCCTTTTAGACCCGGCAAGGTTCATGCTACCATTCCCGGGTTGACTAGCTTGAGCCCGCCGGTCGTCAGGCCGGAATTTCTATGGCTACCAAGATATCAAGCTCGCCGAGTCTAATATGACACAGACATCATCCCGGTTAATGCGAGACCTCGAATTTGGTTTAACTATAACAATTAGTGTTAAATTGGTGGTGATGCAATGAAAGAAAGTGTGTCAGACATAAAGGGCATATTTCAGCTGCGTAAGAACACTTTGACCACTGGCATCCGGGCAGATAGCGCACCACAGCCGTGGTTAGCAGACTATCTAGGAGAAGGAGAACTCTGAATACAAACCATCCATACTGGGAAGAGGCGACTTAATGTACTTTTACAGCCCATACATAACCATGAACTATACACATGCTTTTTCATGTGGAATGTTTCTTTTATTAAAACGAAATCAGTCTGTTCCCGGAAACAGTAGCACGAACCTTGCCGGGTCTAATTGGAGACAAGATGTAGTGAATGCTCTACTGAGAAATTTAAAATATTGCTAGAAATCATAGAGGGTGATAAGTTTTGCTTATTTGAAGAATAACTATCCTACACGCATTGTCGATAAATGTGATATCTTTCTCCATAAAAACAAGTAATTCAAAAGGAGTGGTAGTCTTTTCGGCGCACGTAAACATCATGTGAAATAAATTTATAATTATTGGTATTCATATTCATCGGACTACACAAAATTCTGTCTTACGCAAGCCACACACCAAAAATTTAGGGCGTAATTGCACTACCGAGCGAGATTTTATACAGACAATCACAAGAAAAACAGGTGCGAAAGTGCCAAGTGTAAATGTGGTCAACAATGAATGCAGGCGAATGCACATGACTTAAGTAGCAGCGGATCCGAAAAAATACTCTAATGAATTAAATTTAAAAAATTTTCCACACGCGTAAACACACACACACGCACGCAAAAAATCCTATATCTTAATAATTTCGTCGTATACTCCAACACACTTTAAACAGCCAACTTTATTACACTGTTCAATGGAAAATCTAATAGAAAAATTAATCATTAAACTGTGCTGATTAGTAAATGGAGAAAATCGCAGGATTTCACAGAATAACATAAAACTCACAATACTCAAATTAGTTTTATTTTCGTTTTTTTATCTCTGGACTGCAAACATTTGCATACACTGAATTGAAGATGTCATATATATATATATATATATATATATATACATATATATATATATATATATATAATTTATACAATTTGCGCATATTATTAAATACTTACAAAATTAATGCCTTCGAGTGAACAGGAACACCAAATCTTTTTGAAGTACGTGTCTCCTCCGTATTATCAAAAACACCCAAATTTATGTTACGGGCACGAAATCTGTCGAAGAATTTGAAAAAGTTAAAAAAAATGTAGTCAAAATATTCATAAACGTATTGATGCATATCCGTGGACAAAGGTATAACAATTAAACTTTCCAAAACGTTCATTTCATACGAACTATGATTACCACAATTTTTTGTCATTCTGCAAGAATGAGTTTAGTACGTGCAAAGTATAGCTGTAAGACATGTTTTCACTCTATACGCAATGGTTATTCACCAAGCGGGATAGAATATACGCAGAAATACGGCACAATAAATATGGAAGAACGTCTAGACGAACAAATTCGGCGAAGTCTTAGCGATTGATGAACTGCGCTGATCACGTGACGTTGAAGATGAGTTGCTCGGTTCTGATGTTAGTGTGTAGCACTCATGGCAATCATGAGAATGACAACATAGTGGCCACTATTGATACTTTTCTGTTACACTGACAAAACTAGCGTAAACAAAGCAGATACGTGTATTTATTTTTAATTTTCACATGTTTTTCAGAGGAGGCAGAATTTAATACACCTCGTGAATGAACCTTGTTCTTGGCTAGATTTCTACAGAATATCGCTTATATAACCATTGTGGTTAATGAGGATACAAGATGCGAGTCTACGTGACCAAAGAGTCCAGCTATAGCACTGATAGTCTAGCATATCTGCGTATACAGCCATCCACCCGAGATCCTCGGTAGCCCGGCTAGTAGAATGTCAAAGAAGCCTTCTCAGTTGATGCCCCAACCAACACAAACCGCCTTTTCTTAGCCAGATGTGATAGTGATAACACCGACGAAGGAGCTGTTCAGTTAATAGATTTTGCTCCTGATGCTCGTCTGGTAGTTGTCCAAACCATGTCAGGCGAGTACATCGAATCACAAGGCTGACTAAAGATTGGCCACCAATATATTGACTTTGCCTAAGTGAGAAGAACGAGCTATCACAGAGATTTGCATAATTGTCTAAAGTTAGTCGCAGCGAAGCTAGATCGTGTGTTAATCTCAGCAAAAACACTGGCGTCAGTTCACCAAATGGTAGACGATTTCGTTGATGGCTGGAAGCAGAGCGTTACAAATAAAATTGTACCACGACAGTTTTCAAGGTCATTTTCTTCAAAGTGTAACGGACAGACATTTATTGAGCACACTAAGTAAGCTTTCAGAGTTCGTCTTCTATAGCCTCTAGCACAACGGTATCGTATGTTTATTTGATATGGGCGAGCCAGTCGACACCATTTACTACTACTACGGGAGTTTGAAATACCTCAGGAAGGTATATATCGACGACACGATTAAACTCGTCGGGGTTATGACATGCAGTTGTCATATGGCATTGGCAATCGCAAAGGACTAAAGATCCCTACACATGTAAGGTTAGGCCTACGAGACGTCATAAGAAGCCAAACAAAATCATCGGATCTGTGCATAAATATCGAAGCGGTTGCAAAGTGGTGCTTTGGCGTGACTTGCTGCAAAATAAATGCAAACCAAGTTGCAATCTCATTTTAGCTTCGTAGCAATTGCTACGCGTTGCAGAGTTTGCTTCTTACCAGAGACAGCACAAGTGTTTAGATTTTTTCCTCGGTAAGAAAGACTAGGTCTGCTCATACTCTCGCTTTATAGCGTTCAAGATGCTGTTGGTTGTGTTATCGGCTGCAGCCAGTGGGCTCAACAAAAGCATTAGGTCTCCCGAAAGCTTAGTGAACATTGTTTTCCGTTTTTAGTAGACGAAATTTCGGGCGTGATAATCGCGTCAGACTAGAGCGGCACACATGCGCGCAGAGTTACACACCTAAAAACAGGTACACCTACAAACAAACATGCATAAATGCATACATACAAGCATGCTTAAACAAACGTCTCGGCACCTTTATCCTTGTAATACCAGTTTCACCACTTACACAAAAGTTAAACCGGATGTCAGAAGCTTGTGAATATTTGTGTTATAGGTTAACTGCGATTTAAAAATCAGTCCAGTCGCCGCTCCACAGCTTAAATTTAGAGATAGGCGTTCTAATAAGAGAATAAATATGCCTCCAGGTTTTGGTATCCGTCCCAACTGATTATAAAAGTTGTGTTCTATTGCACTTCCACACAAATTTCACGCCACCCGCCTAGTTACCCATAGTTAAATTTGTGTCATATTCATCGCGATGAGGCCAGGCGCAGCCTCGATCGGAAACGGGATGCGTTAAATAAATTCAGTCATTCGATCGGACTTTTACATCACGAATATCAGTCTCTCGTCGTCAATAAAATTCAATAACAATTGGCAACTCGCGATTCAAAGACAAAAAATGATGGCGTCCCAGTCAACATTATTCCACTTATCGAAGGTTGCTATAATTTAACCTTGGCCAATGTCTGCAATAGTTTGGTCCCTTCCGAAATATTTTGCTACTAGAAAAAAATGTCGATTAGGTTATATAATTGCGCTGGAATTCTTCCACTGTCGCCAAGGTTGTACTCGCTGAAGTTACGATAACACTCTTCAGACAAAAGACTTTGTGCAGCGATGGCCCTGGTAGTGAGAGACGCCTTGCGGACCTCAATCACCCATTACGACGCTGATACGTTAGTGAAAAAGCACAAATCACAAAATACCTGTAACTGTGGCCACAACAGGTTCATTGGGAACCTGTCTAAACATTTAAATTTATCAAGCAACGGTAATTATTGCAGAAGTGACGAAACGCTGAATCGAATAATGCATAACGAGGACAGCTATTGGCAAAACTGATGCCGTCATCATCGTTTGTCCGTAAAGGTTTGATCATTACACCACTTGTACCGAATTCCCAAGAAACTCCATGAAATGTCACTGGAGCCGGCTTATCCTCCAAAAGGAGTCAGCCGCAGTAAAGTAAGTAGTAAAGTATTACATTAGAACCGGCAGTTGTAGAAAAGAAACCCTCCTACGCAAATAGTTAAACCACGCCAGCCGTCAGACATTTCCATGGATGAGACACAGAACAAAATTTGTAAAATCATTAACATGCCTTGCAGAAATGACAAGGTGTGCATTTTCAATGAAAACTTACGTCAAAGCCAGACCATCGAAATGCTGCATATTGCCGACATTTATTTTGTCACTGAAAGTTGCAAACAAAGCATGTTACAAACTGAATGATATAAAAGGAGTAATAGATCAATGTATGCAAAAATTTAAATATTTAAAAAAAAGCCATACAAGACAACTACACGGAGATTTTCGGCCACCAGTTGGAGAAATCACTAAAGTTCCGGGGACATCTTGACGTCACCAACGTTCAAAGAGAAAAGGAATTAAACTCGATTTTTACTAGCACAAGGAGTGACAACGCCCACAGGGCAACGTGGTTAATGTAGAACCTATCGTATGCCGAGATTCAAAATGCATAGCTATCCGGAGAATAAAGGCCTTTTATAAGTGGTATATTATTAATTATTCATAGAAATCCTAATCTTCGTGAGACAAGCTATGCAGAAACCGCGCATACATGATTCCCAAGTTAAAAGTGACCCGTAGCAACATAAGTTTCTGGTCTACCGATCAGCGAGCTCTTGTTAGACATACCGGCAATGTTAGCATGACCCCTATGTGGCCTTATTGGATACACCGAACGTAACGTTTCATGTGAATCCTCAAGTTTGATTTAATACGGTGTAGCAACGAAATGAGAGCAAATGTGCTAGGCACGAGGGCAAGTATCGATTGCTAATGGAAACATTGGCCACTATCGCCCGGGCAACTAGTGCTAGTCAGCATTGAATGTCAGACTATCTATGAGCAGTAAAATTGAGTATAGGTCATCCCAATCAGGAATGGGCGACCTAGAATTTTCTTCTATCCCGTATATAACAATAAAAACTATAGGCTAGAACTAAACTGTACTTCATCTGACGTCACGCTGGGTTGCCTTACCATCTGAGACGAGCAGAATGGACCAACGAAGTAAAGTTATTGCGGACACCTTCATTTCCGCGTCTGCTTCTTTCAATTTAACATTAACGCTTTTCGAGATGCGATATATGTTATGGATGTTGAGCAAATCCCTGAGCCCAATGTCAGATTGTCAAACATCGAAAATAGCTCAGTAAACCTATATTAGGTTTCAGCTTCGGCGCATATGTAGAAAAAATTTGTAAGTTGGGCGCTTAAGCGAGGCAGAATTTCATCGATGTGCCAGATAATGTTGAACGACTGTTGGATAGCCTTTCGGAGCATAGATAACACTTAAGTAGCAGAGGCTTCACACGTGGTGCATGTTGTCGCGTCGCATGAAATCCTCCAGCAACTGGTCAGCCGTGGGCTCAAACAAATAATGTCGCTATTAATTATAGATATTGTTGTCCGTTTTTAAACACGTACGTCGACTCGGACCACGCAATTATCCGTTGTAGATTTGTGCGCAAAATTTTGGTAGATCTAACTGAAAATGAAGCCCATAGATATAAGCAACACCTTTATCCGTTGACGCGCTTTTTGTTCGGCCAACTAGTGCTCCTAGTTAGACAAACAAATAAGGCTCCTTAAACTGTGCTGGCTTGGTCACGTTTAATGTAAACCTTCATTACGATTGAGCATTATAACCTCACTTACTTACTTTACTTTACTGCGGCTGAATCCTTTTGGAGGATAAGCCGGCTCCATGACATTTCATGGAGTTTCTTGGGAATTTGGTACAAGTGGTGTACCCTCATCACTCGGCTTTTTGATCGAGGACGCACCTCTAGCCTTTGCACATCAAAGCGCAGTCTGCAAGGCAGCAGTAAGTTGCATGGTTGCCGGTGGCTGTTGGGAGCTCCTTCGCCATTGGGAAGTACGGGGTACTGTCCAGGAGTCCATGTAATCCTGTGGCTGTTGAACCCTTTTGTGGCGGGGAACACACGCCGAGTCATGGTGCCGTCGTCGGGCTCATGTGGTATTTATAGGAGATCCGATTGCCGGTCGGAAATCCACCACGCCCTGGTGACACCACCGCCATAGCCCCGTTAGCCCTTGTACGAGCGGCCATCGAGACATGGTTGACACCGTCGTACCACCACCTCAGCCAGCACGGGTATGCATCATTGAACATACTGGACAGATTGTCATATGGCAGAACAACTAAATTCAACCACAATCAGACCGGGTAGTATAGGACTCACTCATCGGCCGAGATATGGTACACGAGCACAGAATAGTTCTCGAGTTGAAAGCATGCGTGATATGGCCTCACTGAGCTCGGTGGCGAACTTGTTGAAAATTTTTAGTGCAATCTTCTTAGATTTCTTTTGAGAGCAGGACAGAGGTAAAATCGTGTTTCAATCGTCTACAAGGAGGCTGTATCGTCAATGACGCCATGCCCTAACGCTGACCTGGCCATAGTGGCGTGTAAAAATGTTTTGGTTGCCTAGTTACCTAGCCAACTATCTCCATCTGAACTAGATCCTCCTATTGATAAATTATTTTATTGTTATTTCTAATTGTATTTTGATCAAGGTTATACCGCAGTGAAGCATCAACTATTAGAGGTTTCGATTGATGTCCGTTGTACTTATGCTTTGCATTACCATATTTCAGAATGCCAACTTTCATTGTTATCTTATTGGATATATTAACTTATTGATTTTAACACAGGTTAATGAGCTTGTATCTTAATTATCACTTTACTTTACAAAAATCGTCGTTTCGATAGGGAAAGTTTCGGAAATTTATTGCCTGACATTCATTTATTGTCTGCATAACATTATAAAGCTTTTCTGCTTTCACTAACTTCTTCACCGTCTATTACGAGTGTATCTGAATTACTTTGCTCCCATTCCAAATCACTGAGATCATCCTCAAGTACATGATTTTACATGGCAATGACAACAAATTAGTCTGATGTTTGCAAAGACGAAATTAACACTCATCCATTGCAGTTTCACGGATACATGTTTCAATTTTTAGATCTGATTTTATTAAATAAATAACCCCAAACCAGTATATTAATAAAAAGCGATGCTTCTTATCACCACCACAAATAGCAAGACAACAGAATTTAATAGCTGATGCTTCATTGTTGCATAACCGTCAGAAAAAAATATAATAATTACAAAAATAATTTTAAAATAATAATAATGCCAAAATTAATAAATTAACAATAAAATTGTATAAAAGGATGATTTTTGAAATGATATATCTAGCCAAGATGGAGATAAATACCAAGGTGACACATAGAAACAAGGCAATCAATACCTCTACACAACCCAATCTACCATCGGTCATGCTTCATTGTTGCATAACCGTAAGAAATAAATAAAATAATTACAAAAATAATGATAATTCCAAAACTAATAAATTAACAATAAAATTGTATAAATGGATGATTTTTGAAATGATATATCTAGCCAAGATGGAGATACACACCAAGGTGACACATAGAAACAAGGCAATCAATACCTCTACACAACCCAATCTACCCTCGGTCATGCTTCACTGTTGCATAACCGTAAGAAATAAATAAAATAATTACAAAAATAATGATAATTCCAAAACTAATAAATTAACAATAAAATTGTAAAAACGGTTGATTTTTGAAATGATAGATCTAGCCAAGATGGAGATACATACCAAGGTGACACATAGAAACAAGGCAATCAATACCTATACACAACACAATCTATCCTTGGACACGCCCCGGCCGCCACCGAATAAATACCGAGCCTTTTTTACTCCCTGGCCTAGCCTTCTTTCCCCTGGATACCTTTCCGCCACTTCTATTAAGAATATACGCACGACGAACAAGTTGAATAACTTATTTAAAGCACGCGACAATCTTGCACTCAATTCTAGATTACTCACCTCTTCACTTGCTCGCGTTATCGCACTCCGACGTATCGATGAGCTCATTAAACAATTAATCAACAAACAAGCGCTCGGCATCGAAAGACGCAGTCAAACAATCCCCAATTTCCGTAAAAAATTCGTAATCATTAAAAACCAACTGTTACACAAGTCCAAATTCACAAACATAAACTACTCTCGTTCGGACGACAACTTTCTAAAATATCTCGTAGATTATTACTCCAGTTTCATACTAGCGGCTGAGATGCTCGATAAAGGTGACGCTGAGAATTTGAGTTGGCTCAAAATTTAGCCGGCAAGTCGTTCAAGCAATGAAAGACATTAAATCTGATCACCAATTTGACAAATACGGTGACTGGCGGCATGATTAATCTTCTAGGTTAAAACACTTCTCTTGGATGGCCGACGTTTTCAACAGATGTCTCGTAACTACCTATCTTTCCCAGCCGTGGCTCAACTCGATGATCTGTCCTATCCCAATTAATGGCATATCGTCGATCTCCCCATTCAAAGATCTCCATCAAATAACTATTGTCCCTGCATTCATTAAATCTTCGACAGGATCATACACAACTTAATCTACACGAGATAGTTTCTGCTTCCTCGATGATCAACATGGCTTCTTAAATGGGCGCTTTTGCTCCACCATCTTAATCAGTGTCCTTAACCACTGCTACTCTTCTATTTCTAAAGGTCATGAATGCACTCTCCTCTTCCTAGACATCTCTAAGGCTTTTGATTTGTTATCGTTTTCGGAAAGTGAATCCGCCTTATTTATCAGTGGTAATAGCGGCCGCGTCCTCAATCTTATCACTTCCTATCTCCGAAACCGTTACACAACTGTAAAAGTCGGAAATAGTCACTCGAGGACAGTCCTTATTCGATCTGGAGTCCATCAGGGATCAGTACGTGGTCATGTACGTTTCAAACTAACACTCGCACAGATGCAGGTTGAGGACAAACTGTTCAAGCTGTTCAAATATGCAGATGACATGGTAATATATTTCAGTAAACCAATATTGCCCAACCCTTTCTAAAAGCTTATCAATCAGCTTTTATCATCGTTGCACTCTCATGTCCGGCGAATCGGTCTTAAACTAAATCCCGATAAGACTTTTGATGAAACTATCGAGAGCGCCCGCTACTAGCAAATCTTCTCCTGTTATTGTTTACCCAACACTTAAGAGTCATCTCTTTTATTCATAAGGTCTCAACTTGCCTTTCATTATTAAATTACGCTCACCCAGGTCACCCTTACGCCACGCATAATAGCAACCCTTCTATACAATCCAAGCATACTCCCAATATATCTAAGAAAACCTCACTTTTTCAAAGCCACGAGAGTATTTAGCGCAATACCTACGGAAACTAAACTCCTACGCCAGCCCGAGTTTACGAAGGCGGTTCACATACACTTCCTCAACAAACTAATATGCGAGAACTATGATTAAAAGTGCAATCGGTTCCTTCTTTACTTGTAATATTCTTTTTATCCCTAGGCTTCTAAATAGTTTCGAAGTGTTAAGTTTCTTCTTGCCTAGCCTCAAAATTAGGCAAGTCGCCTTAGACTCGAAATGTCACACATGGGCATTCCAATACCATTTCTGTTTACTGCATACCATTAGTAATTACTCTGCCATAATTTGCTCTACTAATTCTTCTAATTTTATTTCAGCTAACTATCAAAATCTGGAAAATTCTGATGCAAATCTGAAGCTAATTCTTCCTCGCCACTCAACGGTTTTAATTTCGTTCAAATGAAGCGTCTATTTTTTTAAATACTCGTCGTTTGTATAGTTACCGTTGGAATTCATGCATCATATAGATTAAACAAACTCAAACATTGAAACATTTTCCAGCACATTTTAAATTTATTGAACAGAACTGCATCAATTGCCCACTTTATACTTTAATAGCAGTATTTGCAGCACTTTAAGGTAATCTAGACTTATAAAAAAGTTATTCAACCAACCAGACTATAAAAGTATTTTGAACTCGTAGTCACCCATAATGACAGTGAAACAAACATACATGACACATTACAGTTAAATGACACAGTACAATCACGAACAACAGTTTATTAGAGCAAAAATCAAAGCACCATTTATATAATGAAACGAGCATTGGTTGCGCGGGCGGTGAAGACAATTAATTTAATCAAGGTTGAAATCTTGATATAAACACCTGACCCATTACGTCCACACATTTTTCAGTATAAACTAGGTATTGTATAGTGTTGAAAAGGCAATTCATCAAGTAGACAGATTTCGTCCTTCAGGTCTAAGAGTAAGAAATATAGGCTCCACCTAAAAGAAAAGATAACCAAAAAACTTTAGCTAGTATATAACTAAAAATTGTGTTTAGTGTTCGGCAGGGTGGTTAATTTGTTATAGCACCAGATTCCGAAGCAGACGTGCCCAGGTTCGAGCCCTGTCTGCGGCAAATTCTGGCCAGTACGTGATGAGTTCCCAATTAGAACGAAACCGGTCTCCTGGAGGAATTACCATTTCTACACTATAAAATTCTTCATTTAAGCACATAAACGAAAATCCGAGTCTACCAGACTACTGTTCGCCCTGTGCTACTGTATGGCTGTGAGACTTGGCCATTACGTTCTGAGGACTCCTAAAAGCTCGAAGTATTCGACCATTGGTGCCTTAGGTACATCACAAAGACAAAATGGATGGACCGAGTGTCGAATGCATCTGTTCGTCACCAATGCGGTGACATCATACAACTATCCGTCTGGATCCAACATCGTCGACTTCAATGGTTCGGACACGTACTATGCAAACTCGAAGACGAAATGGTACGGCAGGTGATGAACCCAGGTCAATGTGCAAACTGGCGCCGCCGCCAAGGCGGACAACTGAAGACATGGCTTGCAACAATCAAATCGGACATGGAACTCCTAGGTTTACGCAATGTTTATGGTCCGCGTCACTGGGAGCGTCATTGGCCCTCTTTATCTAGGTATTCCTTCTCTCTCGTAAATCTCACTAATAATTTGTCTAAAACATTATTTCTTTTGTTATTTATATATTCTTTTCACTCATTATGGTGATATGGCAGTGATACATTAGTCACCTTTGACTTTTGTATGGCTGGGCAAGATGATGATGACTCAAAACAGTTATTTCGTAAATAAACAACCAATTAATCATTCAGGACGAGTTAACCATATTCAACTTATTAAAAAAATGTTTACATGTGCAGACGCGACAATAGTGTGATCAACTATAGCCGAAATGCAATGTCCCATATTTGATTATCAGCTATTGCCCGCGACGAAGGTTCCATACGAAGCCATGGGAGTGAGTTGTCGGAGACATAAGGGAAAAGTTCTTACCGCATGGTTATAAAACAGATCTCCTTTTAACATTCTCAAGATAAGCAGTCCTGTATTAAAGGAAAGGAAATTATATGCCAAACTATTTGGAAGAAAAACATTGACAGGAATACAGCTGTATTTGTCACAAACAAAGCTCAGATAAAAGTATTCGATTCATTTTTGAAAGTTATTTTTCGGATAATTTTAGCCATTTTTGTTTTTTGTTCGGGCTCAATTGTTTTTGTATTTTTGTTCTAATGCGCGATCGTTTGCTTTGAGCGATCGTGGCTCTCTTTTCTACTAACATCCACCGTGTTCTGATTTTAATAACAAGACATAAAAATACATTTTGTCTATTGGAATTCTTTATTTGTTAAGTTGCTTGCTTGTTCTGATAGCTAAGGGAAACATACATTTAAATTGGCCGAGCTCCAAAGCGAAATCGAATGTTAGCTTCATTGCGAATTGTTTTACACTACTAGAGCATATTCACCTGACTTATCTAGTTTTATTTTATAATAAAATATTGTATTAGCATGGATGCCGATCTCAGATATGTAGACATTGTGACCGATGCATTGAAAGGAATTATTACAGGAGGTACAAACGACAAATGTTGGAGATCTACATCCGTGGAGCATTCCAAACATACTAGGCCCAGAGTATTCTACCAATCTGACTTCGCGGATGCATTCGTTATATGACGGGTAAAGAGCCCCTATAATTATTCATTAACAATAATAAAATTATAGTGATAAACTTCGATCAGAGCCGAATATTATTCATCTGCATACATAAAGTATTTACTTGCACCAAAAATACCCAAGACAACTGAAACCAAAACGTAACTTTACAAATGTCATCATCATTTAATAACAAATTCAACTCAATTAAAGTACGAAAATAAAATTAGACCGAAAGAAGTAGAAAATTTACCTGATTTTCGGATTGCGTACCGGATTGTTTGAATCCACTGTCATCATGATTTCCACATATATTTTGATATCCAGGTACGGATATCGAAATATATGGGGAAATCATGATGACAGTAGATTCAAACAATTCGTTACGCAATCCGAAAATCAGGTAAATAATCTATTCCCTGTAGCGCCACATGTTTCTTTTAAAGCTTAGAAGTAGAAAATGCTTGTTCTAACCTCTTGATTAAAAAATGGCAAAGATCATTAAGCCAAACTGATAAACCAAATGACTAAAATAAGGAAGACGAAACATTTTTTGATTGCACTGACCTCAACAACCGCTACGGAAACTCACTCTGTGAGCAACCAATAAAAACGAATTCAACAGCAGCCTACCCTATTTTCCTTAGCTCCAATCCTAGATCCAGGAAAACTATCTATACTTTACCTAAATGCAAGATATTCACGACCAAAATTATTATACGTTCGTGCAATAACATGTAAAATAAGACCGCATCTAACTGCTGTCTCGGAAACATAATTCTGTCCTAACACATGAATGTGAAATAATTTTAAAATTACGCATTAGTTCGAGCAGATGAAGACACCAGCATAGGAAATGGTATCGCAATTTATCTGCATAAAACTTAAAGCCTCTGCCCTGTACACAATTCCAGCCACAACCTTGATTCTATCTTTAAAAACATTTCACTTCATGGGTTTGACTTAGTATTGGCATGTATTTATTTTGCACTTTCAACAGAAGTGCAAACAGATACGACATTTCCGATTTGAGAACATGATAAACGATAACATTTTCACCGGTCTACTGGATTAATTGCCTTTTCTACACTATACAATTCTTAGTTTATACTGACATATGTAAGTAATTAATGGGGCAGGTGCTTATATCAAGATCGCAACCTTGATTATAATAATTTTTATCACCGCCCGCGCAACCAATGTTCGTTTAATTATATAAATGTTCATTTCAATACCACTTCTCAATGTAGGGTGGTGTATGTTCAGTAATGATAGATTGTGGATGGCAATTTGGAACTTTGGGTCTAAATGGACCCCAAATGAGCACCACCTAAAGGAAGTTTAGACAAACTATGTTACATTAGTTAGTATATAACTGAAAAGTATGTGTAGAGAAGTGTGCGACAGGATGGCTCAGTGGTTAAAGCACCAGATTCCGAAGCAGACGTGCCCAGGTTCGAGTCCTGTCCGCGGCAAATTCTGACCAGTACATGATGAGTTCCCAATAAGGACGAAACCGGTCTACTGGATGAATTGCCTTTTCTACACTATACAATTCTTAGTTTATACTGACATATGTAAGTAATTAATGGGTCAGGTGTTTATATCAAGACCGCAACCTTGATTATAATAATTGTTGTCACCACCCGCGCAACCAAAGTTCGTTTAATTAGATACTAAATTTTCCAATAAATTTGAGAACATGATAAACGATAACATTTTCATCTAAAGAATAATTAGATTTTAACCTTACTGATTACCTACCAAATCGCGTATGCTCTACTAACAGTATTTGCACTAATTTAAATCAATCTGGTCTCAACCAGATAGTTGTCCAACCAACCAGACAAAAAAGCTATCTTGACCTCGTATTCACTGAGGACATATCAATAGGTATAACACACTACGACGAGGAAAAGTTTTTTATCAAAACAATAATCAATGCACCTGCAATTAGAGATAAGACGTACAAACCGACTACTAGTTATACAAATCAAAAATATGCGCAACACTAAAGAGAATACACTACCAAACTATCTCCAACATATAAAGCATGCTTACGAAGAATCAACAGCGATACTTACACATTTCATTATTAAGCTTGTGTTATCACTTCTACAACGAAGAAATAAGCTATTACAAATATTAGTGCATGTAAAATCTATCCTTATAAAGAAACTAAAACAGTCAGACTATAAAATTAAGAAAGAATTTCGATATCATACAATAATGTAGAAGAAATGTCCAAGAAACTGAACACTCCGAATGTATTTTCTTTAGTCGGGAAGGAAGTCAATAATAATAGTAATTATATATATATATATATATATATATATATATATATATATATATATATATATATATGTGTGTGTGTGTTTGTTTGTGTGAACAGTAAGTTTAAACGAGTCTTTAACTACTACTTTTTCGTTTTAGCAAACTCGTAACCAGCAGGCCAACAGCCGAAGAATTCGGCCTTTCCGTTATTATTACCTCAGTGCGATTATCTAAACTCTGAATCTCAAAAACATCTCAGAAAATATAATGGTGAAGCACAAGAAATTTATAAAATCTAAGCCCCAAATAGACCTATCCAGCCTTTCTGTCAACATGCTCCTACAATCAGTAAACTTACAGAAGTTATTGGCCTATAATAATAACAAAATTCCGGTTGAAACGTAGCAGACACATTTCGAAAAGTTGCCATAAACCAAAACACCTTGTGGATTGAATGATTTAAGACCAATAGTTAATCTACCTGCACTCACTAAAGTTCTGGACAATATGATCTATGAACTAGTTGAACCATTGCTTCAATTCAACGATCCATATCAACACGGTTTCATTCGAAATCGATCATGCATGACAAAGTTGATCACTCCGCCAGATGAAATACACAATATTCTAATTAAAAAACGACGCTATTGTAATATTTCTAGACATCTCTAAGGTTATTTATGCAATACCTATACACACAAACGTTAAAGAACTGGCGAACCTAAACTTTGCCTAAACGTTAGAATTCATCTTTAAATACCTGTTACAAAGTCAATTAGTCGTCAAACTAGACGGAATTCCATCTTTCAATTGCCCATCAGTGCTGGAGTTCCACATGGTTTAAAATTAGGAAATTTTTCTTTCATAATGCATTCCTTTTATAAATAACGCGATTAAACATGGTAAAATTATCAAATATGCTGATGTCACCACACTAGTTTATCCAATCAACCAAAGAAATAGAGCTCAATCTTTGTTAAGTATTCAAGAAGTCTGACATAGCATTCATTTTATACTCCAAAATCTGTCACTTAAAATCAACCCAAATAAAACATCTTGAAATTCGGTAAGAATGCAATACTCAGTGACGACGTTCTATACCTTGGAGAAATAATTCCTCGGTGAGATAAACACATAGGAGTAATTCTTACATCTAAATTATGTCAAAAACAGTATATTATCACCATTACACTCAGAGCCAAGCGTCTAATCAATCTGATATTAAGGCGAACAAAGGCGACTGAGTTTCGGTTTATGCTTTTTAAGGCATATATGACCCACTTTCAAATACCAAATCGTTATTTGGAACCTTATAAGCAATGTACTATGTAACAAACTAGGACTCCAAGCATACTTCCAAAGGTGGACGTTTTAAAATTAGTCTTACTCATCAAATCTCGCTCACACTAACCTTCGGTCGCTACGGCTTAGAAAAACAGCAATAATTTTAATTGAGTTACAAAAATATATTAAAAAACTGGATCACCATACATTTAAGATTCAATCCGACAGTGTCTCCAGAGAAACTAGAAAGAGTGATTCAAAAATTTACTTCCGTTGATTTACGAACTTATTTCAGAATATGTTTCTGTTCTACAAAAAATCAGACCATACAACCAACTACCTAGAAAAACACGTCCGGTTAGTTTTATGTATATGAAAACGTAAATAATCCAGTCTGACAATATCATACAAACACGACTACTAAAAGCCCATTTTTTAAACCGCAAATGATAATAGCTAAATCTTAAGATTTATACTAAATAAAATGTTAGAACAAATACTTGTACCATTTATTTTCTTTCTCCTCCGAGATTTATTATATATTCGGAACCATCATCAACAAAAGAATAAAGGATCATATATTCTTAATCAGCAACGGAGCTTCCGGATTTTCTATTAAAAATTGAGAGTTCACCGAAGGTAAAACAAAATATCTTCCGTGTTGTCCACAAGCACATTAAAGCTATATCTACAAAGAAAGATTAATGCATAAATCGTTATTATGAATGGGAATGCAGTCATTATATGTTAGCCAACAGCTAAATGTAAATCCACCATATCAAACTTCCTCAAGACTAAAAATTGATTGTGGCAACGATCATAAAGTAACCACAATGCATACAAGGCATTTAATAAATAGACTTCTAGTCATTACGAACTGTTTTGTTTTTAAAGCTCAAACTTTTTTGACATAAAATGTACAACAGCACAACACTCGCTTAATGCATAAATGGGTTTTCAACTTTTTTAAATGTTGAACTTTTGTGCTACATACTCTCGGAGTAGAAGATTATATATAATCAAATGAAGTCCTGTCAACCTTATCAGAAAAGTTATTGCGGATAAATCTATAACCATCGACATATTATTTGAAATTGTGCAAATGAGGCATAAAAAATGAACACGAAGCTATATTAATTCAAATAGAAAATAAATAATACAATTCAAAAAGAAATAAAATATCATTAATTTAAAAACGTACAATACAACAAGCCAATCACCCGTAGTTCCACCAGTTGACGCCTGTGTATCATGCTCAAAATTAGAGTCCGTAAAGCGCGCGGCTTGCACGCCATTTGAAAAGTGTCGACTTGCACCTATCAAATCACTAAGATCCAGATTCCCTTAGTTTAATTTTTCACCAGTGACATACCTTTGAATGGCAAGATACGCTCAGCATTGAATAGTATAATTGCTGGAGCAATAGCGTTAGATAGCCAAGCCACATTACTAGAGTTTATTATATAAACGGCACCTTTAATAACATAAAATGTTCAAACCATTAAACGCGCTACTTTTATCTAGGTCAACAGCAAGTTTTTCGAACAAATTACAGTCAGCACAAGGTTGTGGTACTTACAAATCTAAAACAATATAATTTACTGAAAAACGCGATGGACGGGTCTGATCCTTCCAATATTATTGAACGGTCAATCTTTTCTAATTCACCATCATTGAGGAGTAAACTGGCACTGATAATCGATATTATGTGGCAAAATAAAAATCCACACAAAACAAAATCCCGTGAGAACATGATTTACAAATTAAATAAATCGCCATAAGAAAAACGATGACAAGCACCAAATAAATAACATACATAATGTAAACGCCTCGGCTTCAAGTAAATGCCGTACGACGTTACAAACTCGGTTAAGGTGCTCTGAATATAGATATTGTTTTGATAGAGGGCCCTTAACAGGGCTTGTTCGTGCGTTCTTTTGAATTATTCAGAATGTGAAGATGTCCTAGAGCCTTGGGTTGACTCTGGCTGTTGTTCCTTCTGTTGTCGCGTTGTAATCACGATGTGGAAAACTTAGCTCAAGTTCTGCAATTACTTGGCTCGTCTCGCTGGTTGTACCGCAACAAGATGAGTCACAGATGTAGCCAATTGTTGGTGAAACAAATCAAATCACCAGCGTAATTATTGACAGCCGACAGAACGCACACGCGTAACGCAAAGCAGAATGAAAATGCGACAACTGACTTGCATGGTAAATTGCCGTGCTTCAATAGCGTGCCATAGTAATATATCTCTACTTGCACACTATTGGTTAAACGGCAAGTTTCGCTTTTTTCTCATTGGTGCAACGTAAATAAAATTGAATTTAATTTACGCAATATGTCGACCATTAATTTGTGTCGTTACAACACTTTCCTCTCGGAAAAAAAGGAAAAATAATTCCTCTCTGCGAAGCTAGATAAGAAATGTATGACAGAGTTCGAAAAGAGTTAAGCAAAAATATGATGAACCACAAATGCTGGGCTTAAATATGCTTATTGGTTGCTTCAGCAATGATATGATGCCAGGTAACCACTAGGAATTGCTACACAAATTGTTAGCTCTAGTGGTCGGTCATACCACGTGCGGCAAAATAGAGCAGTGTAAGTTTGGGAGCCGCAGCGTGAAGATTTCGAGGTAAATCGCCTCTGAACTTGCCAGGTTTAAGTTAAAAACCTAAGCAGGTTGGATCGTTGTCAATGTGTTTGTATACGACCAAAGGAGCTAGAGTGCTCGACGTTGTGGCCATGACATTTGTAGAGTGGTCTTTGTGCAATTGATGAAGTTGAGATATGCATTGAAAGTGGCCTGTACCATGATATGAAGCTGATCACTACTTAGTGTTGCTACAAGAAAGCGTTAGCTCTAAGTAGCTGGTCATACCAAAATAGGCAGTGTAATGTCATGTGTGAGAAATACATTATAATGTAAAAATATATACATTAAAATCAAAGGTAACTGCATAAAAATATGTACATGAACATTGCCTCAGAGATGGCATAATACCAAAGAACTGTTCAAAATGCTACACAATTGTTAGCTAAGAACAGCTGGTTATGCCACGTGAGACAAATACGAAAAATAACGTAAGGTTAAAAATTTTGATAGTTAATGTTAATGTTTAAAAAAATCAATTACGCATTATATAAAGCAGGATATTGAGATTGTGGGCAGACGGAGCCTGAGACGTGTGTAGAAGGTTGAACGCTCACAGGATCAGGCGGTTCGATAAACGGTTTCAACCTTTCTGTGCTTGCTGATGTCGGTGTAGCGCCTTGCATAATAAGGAAGTATTTTGGTTGCCTGAGCAAATCTGGTAAGGACCGCGATACTTTGGTTGTAGTGGTGCAACAGCATTGTCGTTGCGAACGAGTACTCTCTTGCAGCTGTGGAGCTGTGGGTGAACGAAGACTGGACGAGGCGTATGTCTCGGCTGCTGTTCAGACATGTTACCGAAATGAAGTCGAAGGCGGTAGCTTCGTCTTGTGGGTCATCTTGTGCCGGTAGTAGACGTGGGAGCTGACTAGGCAGGCGTAGATCCATGCCATACAAAAGTTGTGACGCAGATGTTTTAATGGATTCACGAGTACGGGAACGCATGGCAAGCAGAACTAAAGGTAGTGCATCGACCCAGCTGCCATTAATGGACGAGGATGCTAAAGCAGCTTTGAGTTCCCTATGCATTCTCTCTACCATGCCATTAGCTTGGGGATGGTAGGCAGTCGTCTGGCGTAGGATGCATCCCATGTAACGCAAGGTGGTTTTGAAACGATCAGATGAGAAGCAAGTGCCTCTGTCCGTGATGACCCCATTGGGAACACCATAATTGGATATCCATGCAGAGATAAAACCGTTAGTTACTTTGTCTGCAGAAATGGTTCCAAGAGGTAATGCCGCAGGCCACCGTGTAAATCTATCGATCATAGTTAGAAGGTAGCTGTAACCTTGAACCTTTGTCAGATGAACTATGTCGATGTGGACGATGGCTAGGCGAGAAGTAGATCGAAAATGTTGCAACTTAGAACGAGTGTGTCGTGTGATCTTGTTTTTCTGACAAGTAGCACACTCGGAGACCCATCGTTTAACATTCTGCCTAAGTCTGTGACTCCAGAAACGATCTGTAAGAAGTCGGACAGTCGCTTGGCTTCCTGGGTGAGAAATTGAGTGAATTGAATCGAAAACCTTTTTCTGAAGGCTGGTCGGCAGAACTGGCTTGTTGGGCTGCGTACCCGTGAAGTAAACAATTGGTAAGCCTTCCCACAGACGGTATATGAACTTGGTTGGGTGACGGGCTATTGATCTTTGAATGTGAATGTCACCGCGTTGTTCCGTTCGCAGGAGAGTTGGCATTAGTGCAGGTTCACTGAGTGCCACGGAGTTGACAGTGAATGGTGACGGCGAAGGTGGCTGTAGAGAGACGTCTGGCCTAGACAGGGCATCTGCAATGAAGTTCTGTTTGCCCTTGACGTGAAAGACGTCAAATTGCTATTCGCTTAGACGAGAAAGCTGTCTTTCCACTCTGGCAGGGTACTTGGCGATAGATGAAGTTGCGTTTCGAAGTGCGCTATCTAGTGGTGCATGATCTGTGAAAACAACAAATCTGCTACTGCCAATGATGCTGATAAAATGGCGCGCCGCGTCGTGGATGACGAGAAGTTCTCGGCCGAAAGTATCGTACCTCGTTTCTACTGGTTGGAGAGTACGCGAGTAGAAACTGATAGGCTTCCGAACTCCGTCGATCTCTTGTTCCAACGTGGCTCCAATAGCGAATTCAGAAGCATCTGTCGTGAGAAGAAATGGCTTTTCAAAATCTGGATGTGTTAGCATTGTGGCATTTGCTAACGATTTGATGACAAGTCGAAGTAATTCCTCGTCTTCCGATGACCAAGCAATGATGGAATTCTTGCTAAGTCCTTTTCGGTTCCGCAGGTGCCTGCACAAAGGATAAAGTTGTTCTGAAAGGCCCGAAAGGAACTTGCGATAATAGTTTAATACTCCCAGGATTTTCTGCAACTCGCTAACAGTCCTTAGTGACTTGATATTCTTGATTGAATTCGTCTTTGACGGCAACAGTTGAATACCTTGGGCCGTGATACGATGCCCTAAGAAGTCCACGGATGTAGTTGCAATCTGCGTCTTGTCACAGTTGATCTTGAGTCCGCGGTTGGATAAGCGTGAGAGGACATCTCGTAGATGCTTCGCGTGAGATTCTAGATCTGGACTAAATACCATAATGTCATCGAGATATGACATACAATAAGCAGAGTCGTCGCGAAGTATGTTGTCCATGAATCTTTGAAATGTCTGAGTAGCACACTAAAGTCCAAAAGGCATGTAAAGATATTCAAAAAGGCCAAATGGAGTGATGACTGCAGTTTTATCGATATCCTCTGGTGCTACCGGTATGTGATGGTACGCTTGTCTGAGGTCAATCATTGAGAAGAAATTGCTGCCGTTGAGTTTTTCAAGTAAAGTGTTAATATTTGGAATAGGATATGCATAAGATTCTGTCACTGAATTTAGCTTACGGTTGTCTCCGCAGGCTCTGTACGATCCGTTTGATTTAGAGACTAAGTGCAATGGTGACGCCCATGAACTTTTCGATGGTCTGATGATTCCCTCTTCCAAAAGCCTTGAGAATTCTTCTTGGGCAGCTTTCAGCTTAGTAGGGGCCAGTGGTCGCTTCTTGATTGCAATAGGTTGTCCTTCTGTGACGATATGATGCATCGTGTTGGAGACTCGTAGCTCTGACTTGTTAAGATCGAAAAGCGACTTGTGTTTTTGAAGAGCTGCTAATATCTCTGCTGAATGATGCACTGGGGTTGGCTGAATGACCTGTAACTCCAAACGCTCGAAGGCAAGTGTCCAAAAATTTTGTTCAATTCCTGTGGAGGGTTCGATGATCTTTTGATTGGCAAGATCAACAATGAGCCGAAATTTTAGAAGGAAATCAAGGCCTATTATATTATGTGAGACCTTGGCAATGATGAAGTTGTGGGGAAATTCACGTCGTAGACCTATGTTTAGTGTGCGGTACCGGCAGCCATATGTTGGTATGGGCTCGCCTGTAGCTGTTGCGAGAAGAACGCCTAGCGATATCTCGGCCATTGAATCACCCTTGAGATCTGAGACTGCCGCACCTGTGTCTACGATGAACTCTTCGCCAGTTTTGAAATCAAGAAGGTGCAGAAGCTCGTTGGGCTGTTTGGCTGGGTCATGCAAACAAGTAGGCTGGTGATTGCGACCGGCGTTGTCCGTTTGGTTCTCTATGTGAAAAATTCGGTGTGGACGAAAAGAGTCGACAGGGATGTCGGATTGTAGTTGGCTTTTTCCCTGTAGCGCCGTTGATGCCGTTGATGTGCAGAAAGTACGGTCTTCTACTTCCTGCGCCAGACGTTTCCCGATACTGATGCACCCTTGTGCCTGCGGTCTGTTGTCCTTTCCGTCAGCTGTGGAAATTGGCACTCATTCGGAAATTCTTCGGAACAACAAAGACAGACTTGGCATGAATAAAAAAACTTCTGGTGGTTATAACACCAGTTCTTTGGGGCATATTTATTAAAGGATTGCGGAGATCTCGATCGCCGCCTACCGTTATAATTGGGCTTAGGAATGAATTTGGGTCGAGCATTCACTTGATTTAGCTCGGATTTGGTAATGGCCAATCCTTCTAGAACTTTAGCCATGTTTGCCACTGTCCTCTCTAAAGAGGAGAGTCTATCATCTTGCGGGGGTGAAGAAAAGGATGATGGATTCACTTTGGGTTTCAAAACCCTATATTCTAACTCACATCTCTCAGATAAGTCATCTATAGAGAGAGTGTTAGGGAGCTGTCTGGCAAAGAGTTTTAATGTTTGGGGAAGATTGTTAATAAAAACAACCTTAGCCTCATGGTCAGCAATGTTGGTTTTATACAAACGTTTCCGTAATTGCCTCAGTATTTCGATGGGGCCAAGGTTTGGCATGTCTAACTGCGCATATTTGTTCATTATCTGCTCAATCTCTGTGGGCCCAAGCAAGGATTCTACTTCGTTTTGTAGACCCAAAATGGGATTAGGTAGCTTCCTAATGGCCTCAAGTTTAGGATAAATCCGTCGCTGCAATTCAGAAGGTAGTTTAGCAAAAACCTTCGACAGTTTTTGATGACTATCATAATCAGGAAACGGGGAGAAAGCGGAGTCTACGCGCATAAAGAATAGTTCACTATCTCCATCCCAAACAGCAACATCAATATCTAAAATTGGACCTGACATTCTAACAATCTTACGGGATCTTTAAAGCATAAATTTATAAGCAATATGAAAATATATAAATATACTTTAACGAAACGCTTACCCACACAAAAGCTTCCACAGGTGAATGAGCGCAGAACAAAAGCACGTCACAGTAACTGCTTCCAAAAATTGAAATTATCCCCAATTGAGCCTGTCGAGTACGTACGGTACCGTTTTGTACGTAGAAAAGATGAACAGAGGCCCCGTTGGACTTCGATGCCAATGTATTATTATTATATCCCAAAAAAATTCAACACAAACCCACGAATATATACCCAACAAAATTCCCAGAAGACCACGATTAGGGTAAAGAAAACTCAAATGTTAATCTATTTTTATCCCAAATAAATGAAAAAGGAAGTCAATTTTATTTATACCAAAAAAATCAGAACAATAATCAATATCCTGGCGCGGTCGCCAATTTTGTAAACGCCTCAGCTTCAAGTAAATGCTGTACGACGTTACAAACTCGGTTAAGGTGCTCTGAATATAGATTTGTTACTGATAGGGGGGCCCTTAAGAGAGCCTGGTCGTGCGTTCTCCTGAATTATTCAGAGTGTGAAGATGTCCTAGAGCCTTGGGTGGACTCTGGTTGTTGTTGTTCCCGTTGTAGAGTTGTAATCACGATGTGGATAACGTCGTTCAGGTTCTGCAATTAATTGGCTCGTCCCGCTGGTTATACCGCGACGAGATGAGTCACGGATGTAGCCAATTGTTGGTGAAACTATCAAATCACCAGCGTAGGTATTGACAGCCGACAGAACGCACTTGGCACCGAAGCGGATGCAAGTGCACAGCTGAATTGCATGGTAAATTACCGTGCTTAAATAGCATACCATAGCATATATATCTCTACTTGCACACTATTTGTTAAACGGCAAGTTTCGCTTTTTTCTCATTGGTGCAACGTAAATAAAATTTAATTTAATTTACGCAATATGTCGGCCATTAATTTGTGTCGTTACAATAGTTACAGCTCATGTCAGAATGACGTCCAGCGTACATTATAGCATAAATTAAGGAAATACTCTGTGGTCTTGAAGAGGCCGTGCTGATCATTATAGTTAACATGGAGAACCATTAAGATTGCCTGGAGATCTTCTAATAGAAACTCCAAGTAGTCTTGATTGGGCTTCTAGATATGTAAATTGGTTCGTAGGAGCACTTAGAAATAAGATGTGTCGTTTGGCCCCGACCAAGACTAGAAAAGCTAAAACCAAATGCTATGTGTCCTCTGATCTAAAATCGGCTTCGCATGTGTATATAACTAATGAAAATAGGAAGAACTGCCTGACACCATTTTATAAAGAACCCCACAAGGTCAAGAAGATAACTGACAAGAATGTCATCATAGAAATAAATGACATTGAGGATTGTGTTACGTTGGATAGTTGCATTCCCCAGTTTATCTGGATAGACAATATCACTGAATTAACAGATGCGTTGAATGACCGTCGTTCTATGGGCGAATCTGATGTGTGCAATCCCACCATGCAGGCACATAACGATATGCAGAACTCAGAAGATGCGTTGTCTAATATAGTAAAATCTTATTCTACCAGTTCACACCATGAAAACTGTTTGACAATACCTTCCACGTCTAGTTAGTTTAATAATTAAATCGACACTTAATGTTATGTAATCGGAATGTGAAGGTTGTCTCGCTTGACTTCCTGAACAAATAATCTGGAAGGAGATATACGTGAACAACAGAATAATCAAATTACCTGTTTCAGAACGTCCCTTCTATGCGTGCTTCAATAACAAAATGTAAGACAGTTTTAGCAGAAATATATCGTTAATATGTATCCGTTTTTTAATAGAGAAAAATGTGAAAATTTCAGCAGACCAAATGATGATACAACCCGTCGAGATGCGTGACACCACCTTGGCTGATTAAAACGAATTTTATTTAAAAAGAATTTATTTATTTATTTTCCAGAACTTTCTTTGTTTAAATACTTGACTTTGAATTGTGCGCAATTTTCAGTTTTCGAGCATTACTGTCCTCGATTGGTTTTAACTTCTTCGACCTGCTGCAATTGTTTCATTTTTCTTCATTTAAAATTTGATCGATTTCTACAATATACGCCTGCTAACACTATCTTCTATTTTTATTGATGCACGCATTTTGGGACGTTCTAGAACAGGTAATTTAATAATTCTATTTTTCGCGTCTTTTTCTTTCCAGATTATTTGTTTGGGTGTTTTGTAACGTGAAGAGGTTTCACATTCCGATTGCCTAACATTAAGTATCACATTTAATAATTAAATTCGATCGACATGGAAGCTCATCTTAAATTTGAGAACACAAGCAAGTTAGCTCAAGACATGGCAGGTATGAATTTAGCAGATATGAATGAAAGTACAAGATTATCAGATTCTATTATACATTTAAAGACTGATCACGATCTGGCATCTATGGGGTTCTCAGACACTAATAGGTTAGGAGCCTCTGCAAAATTTGGCGACCGCGCCAGTCCAAGAATATTCTGTCAACCGCAATATAAATCTGCAAAACACTCAAGTTGGGTCGGTGATAGCAAAATGATATTTAGCGCTTATAATATCATAAACACTATGGAGAAATTTGTTGCAGCATGGATGGCATTGCCTGAGAATTTCCGAAACGCCTTGGAAAATTTCAGAGACAGAATTGTGGAAGAAAAACCGTACAATGCATTTGAGTTATTAATGGCTGAAATCCAACAAAGATATCAGCCTGGAAGATCGGCACAAATGTGCGAATTATTACGCTTCGAAAAGTTGAGGCGTCAACTACCATCAGAGTTTTACGAACGCCTTTGCACGAAAGCTTCCAGGTTGAATATATCCAGAGATGTGGTAAATTCTATTTTTACAGCTGAGCTACCATCTAGGCTTAGAACCACATTGGAAGTATTTGAAACTATGAACATTGATTGGCCAACAAAACTCAGAGGGCTAGACGGATGTGCATATACAGCAGGAACCATAAGTACATGCTGTAACAAAAGATTCTGTCATGGTGCAGCTAGTCAGGGCAGATGCCGAAACCATCCTGACTATACAAGAAACCTTGAGTTACTTATGTAGAGAAGTTGCTAGTATGTAGGGGTATTTGTGTAATCATATTTACCTACATAGAATTGGTAGCTGCTGTTGAGATCCGTGCTTATGATCAATCCCCGGCCTTTTCCCGATGAGTGATGTGAGAAGGCTAATTCGAATGATCACATATGTATTGCTCACAATATTGCATGGAAAATTCATACTTAGTCCAAACTGACCGTTCTCTAGACGGCAACAGAACGAAACACTGTTAATAAAGTTGAATGTCTTATACACAAGTCACAGTTAAACAAAATTGTCCGTGCTCTAGACGGCAGCAAAACGATATACTGTCAACACAAATAATAAACCGTGCACACACGTCTGAATTGTGATGAATACATGTAACCGATTGAAAATATATGATGATATAAATAAAGTCACTGGTAAATTTTGTCACTGATGATGGGTAGACAAATGACGTGTAAAAACTTCAATGAAAAAACTT